>VXBB01019575.1:30250-102005 GCA_013399915.1 Illadopsis cleaveri | reverse complement strand
TTTTTTTTTTTTTTTTTTTTTTAAAGGATAAATCCTCAAACCAAATGCCATTAGGGGCTAGGTAGAGGATTAATGGTGCAGTTCAGATCCTGCTGGGTTCTAAGGAATATGTTTGCTCTGCATGGTTTCCAGAATTAGGCTGCAACTGGCTTTGATCTGTGCAGATACCTGCCCAGGAGACAGCTCAGTAGATCATGAACTTTGGGTTGGTTTAGTATCCAGCTGTGGACAGGAATATTGTGTGAGTCAGCTGAAGCTGTTCATGACAGTGAGATGGGCCATTACACCAAGGCTGTGGTTCCGCAACCCATGGGGAGCAGTTTGTGTGCAGTGCTTCCTGCCACTGGCCTTCCCAGAATTTGTATGGCTCTTAATATCTCCTGCTTGAGCAATAAGAGTTTATGGTCCTAGTCTTTGTTGTTGATTAGAACCCAAGTTTGTGCCCCTGTTTTAATCAGTGCTCATTTACCTTTGGCATCCTTCAGAGGGAACAGAATGGTATGTCTTTCAGTTGCCATGGAAACAGTGAGACTAAATGCACATTTCCATGGCAACCTGCCATTATCTTCAGCTCTATCTGTGGGTCTCATTTTCTGACCATGGGGGTGGGGTGGTGAAAATGGAACTTTATCTCTTAAAAAAATAATAATAATAAAAAAAAGATGCTACCAACACCATCATCACCACCCCCTTTCCTCCTCTGGCTCAGGCTTGGGGCTGAGAGAGGCCTGTAACCACTGCCACCATGCCATACACTGAGGCTCCAATGTATTCTCTTCAGCTCCTTCTCTTCTTCACCCTCTAAAAATAGATACATTCAGAACAATTTGATGACAATGTTCCAGCACTTCTCTGAATTCTTTGTTTCCTCAACTAATGTTCCTTGCAAAGGCTCTTGAAGTTAACTGAACTTTCCAACAGGTTCCAAAGGTCAAAGTGTCCCAGCTTCTTTTGGTCCAAAGGGCCAAGGGTTAATCACAGGGTCTAAGACTCCAAGGAGAAGAAGCCTTTGTCTGTTGTGACTGGAGGCAGCAGGGCACATCACATTAACCTCGGGAGTGAGGCATGTTCTTGCAAGGGGGGCAGCTTTGACTGTTGCAGGAGGCAGCACCCATCAGA
Organism: Illadopsis cleaveri; assembly: GCA_013399915.1. Classification (NCBI taxonomy): domain Eukaryota; kingdom Metazoa; phylum Chordata; class Aves; order Passeriformes; family Timaliidae; genus Illadopsis; species Illadopsis cleaveri. The sequence continues at coordinate 100,886 of VXBB01019575.1, read as the reverse complement.
GAGTTAGAGATGAAAGGCAATGTTTATCTGTTTTGTGTGTGACTCGGGGGATACAGGGCACAGAAAGCAGGTATGTGCTTATGATGCATCTAGCAATGTACCAGCCAGAAGTGCTTTTGGCCACTGCTAAAATTTCTGCCTCCTCCAGCCACTGAGTCAGGAAAAGGACAAAATCTGCTGTACTTTGAGCAATTGCACACAGCTGTTCTTTAAGCCCATTTTCATTATTCTTGTTCTAGCTGCCTTGACCTTTAGCTAATTCCTTTTATTCATGGTCTAATCTTGGTTACTGAGGGAAAAAGCTTGTGTCTTGCACAGTTCTAGCCTGATGTTATCCAGGGAGAGGATGTGGTAAAGCTCTCCTACATCTGCCCCACTAGTCTTTACCCCTGCTGAAGCAGAGGATGATAAAGCTGTGTCCATTCAGAAATCAGCATGGAGACAGGTGGTCTTCACAGTAGGTCAGCCAGGTAAGGCAGGTGCTGCTCAAGCACAACGGCTTTCCTTGCTGTAGGGGATCATACATGACAAAGAGCTGTCACAGCCTGGGTTTGTGTTGTTTCATCAAAGGAAGAACAAAGACCAGTGAGTCCTCTACATTGCTGAACTTGCAGGATTTCACCCTGGAAAGATGACTGCCTGGACACATCGCCAGGGTTTGGCTGGGAACTATTGCTTGAAAGACACTGAGAATGTTCTCATGTTTTCTGAGATGTGGGGACCTCCTTAGGTGTGGAGCACTGGGACAAATTGTGTGGTTTGCATGGACAGAAGCTTGCTGGAGGATATGCGGCTGATGCTGGACCAGGCTGGCTTGGCCCTGTGAGGTGCCAAGGTAGGGGTACAGAAAAAGGTTTGCTGTACATGCTCTGTTTGCAAAGCAGTGGCTGCCCTCTGTCTGCTGTGGGGAGCTAACCTGCTGTACAACAGCCTGAGAGCAGAAACAGCCTCTTCCTGCTGAAGGCTGCTGTGAGCTGACAAGTTTGTGCTGTGGGCTAGGACCTACAGGAGGTTTCTGTGCTGGCTGAGTCCTAGCCCTGCAGCCGTGGCTCAGAGCTGCACAGCCACGGTGGCTTTAGGTGCTTCCCCTCCTCTGAACAGCAGCTGAGCAGCCACTGACTGAGGAAGTGGCAGGACCCCCTGTTCAGCTTCTCCTTGGCATCCTCTGCTGTCCAGGTGAGCATGCTGGGCAGGCTGCATGGCTGGCTTCCCTTCACCTCCCTGCCTGTCCATGCACGATTGCCACAAACTTCAGACTTGGAAGATTTGTATTAAATATAGAAACTTTAGAGGGAAGAGCTAGTAGCATTTGGAAAAGAAAATTCAGTAGCTGCCTTTGGTGACAAAGGCAGAAGTAATGGGGCAATGCTATTGTTAGCAGAACTTTATCTACCAATGTCTGCAAAAGCTTAGTGGGGAGCAGGAAAGCAGTAGGACTGTGTGGCAGATACCTTGGCCTCTTAATAAAATGCTTCCCCCTGCTGCCACTGTCCTATGTTCCCTGATAACAGGCACAGGCCAGAAATAGGACTGCCATGGTGAAAGAATTTACTTAATCTTCTTCAAGCTAAGCAAAAATGTATCAGTGAAGAGCCAATTCATAAGGCAGAGCTGAATTACATGAAAGAAAATTGTGTCTGCAAATCAAATAGAGCTCAAAGCATTGTGAGAGAGCAAAGGCAAAACAGAATGGTTTGAGAGAAGGGGGAATAGTCCAGAGAGATGCTTAGCGGTGAAAGGCAACAGGAGGTATATGCTGAGCATCCCCCAGCTCTGCTATGGAAGCACAGTCTGGTGGGTGGATGAAGCTTTCAGAAAGTGAAAGGGCACTTAGAGCTGTCCAGGTATTGTAAGAGGCAAAAGAACCTGGTAAGACGTGGGAAACTCAGAGAAGACAAGAACTGGTGAAGGATTGATGTATATGTAGAAAAAAAAGAGGGGGATGGAGGAAAAAAGAGTAGGCAGATAGACCAAGGGAATGAAAGGCCTGAGGAGAGTGTGTGCCCATGACTGCTGGGCACCTGTCACCCCAAGATACAACTCTTGGGAGTGCCAGATCCATGAAGTCACTTACCTGCTCTTGTCTGCATTGGCTGAACTTTGAATGGCAACAGTCTGTGCAGAAGGACCATCAGCAAACTGAAACTGCCAAAGTCTTGGGTGAAAACCTGCCAAAGGATTGGAACATTATCTGGTTTTCAAGAACTGGCCCCACTGGCCTGGAGAAAAGGCAGCATATCTGAAAGGCAAGGGTGCACAGAGCGTTGGTGATTGTTTCATATGCTTAGGAGCAAGGGGTAGTTCTCCAAAGCAGTAAACGGTCCTGTTGTATCCCATATGGATTTGAGGAACAGACTTCTGCTGCTTGAGAATGCCTACTTCTACAGTATCCTGGCCTTTGCAGGTGGATGTCCTTTTGATCTGTGCTGGGTGGGGTAATTTTACAGGGCAGTAGATGAGACTACTCTGTTTGGGAGACTTCCTGAAGACTGAGCCTTGGGGATGGACAGGGAAGTCCTAGCTCCCCTGGAGCTGCTCCAAACACCAAGTAGTTCAGCAGAACAGCTTATTGAGAGAGTTGTTTATCCCAAGACAAAAGGAGGGCACGCTTTGCACAGCATATTCAATGCTGGGCACAGAGAGGTCTCACTTACTCCCTGAGTTCCTCACTTAATGATCAGATGTGGAGGGCTTGCTACACATGACCCTGCAAGCTACCTCGTGCTCAGAGGGACCTGATTGCATCCTCCCAGAGAAGCTGATTTATGTAACTTCTTTTAGAGTCTGTGCTCCTTTTGCCCCCTCTCCTCTTGTTCATGTTTTTCAGATACATTTGATTTATGCATGCCCGTTCCCTTCCTCACAGGAATGAGTTTTGGTGCGTGTCAGTTGCATGAGAGAAAAATTTATAGAGCAAACTGCAGAGGAAAGCAGCTGGGATCTTTCTTAGGAGAGCCGCAGTCGTTAATTATAGGAGTCTAACTAAACCTCAGCTCAGGCAAGAAGCATTTTCTAGATCTCCCTGCTTTCTTTTGTACCTTCCTGCACAAGTTGTCACATCAAAGTCAGGATTCAGGAACGACTGAAAACAACACCCACCTTTTTACATAAAAAAGGGATACTGAATGCCAGGGAGCAGTTCTCTTTCTAGCTCCCTCTTCTCACAAACTTGTGTGAGGGGCACTGCACCACTCCTCAGCAAGAGATGCAGACAGCATTTGTTTGTCCCTTGGGCTTGCTCACACTTCTCCCCTGCCTCAGGCAGCATGGTGATTCAGCTGCTACCTTACTAAAGTCTCTCAGGTCTGATCTAAACACCTGCTTTCTCCCCCCAGCTCAATTCTGTGCAGGCAGGCCTGTTCCTTGGGACAGCAGGTTTCCTAAGAGTACATTTGATTAGCAGAGTCAATGTAGAGCTGGGTATCTGGGTCCCAAACATGTGTGCATTGCCAGCAGCACTGGAAAGGGTTTTCTCTGTGTGAATTTACCCCAGGGGAAGAGAGGGAGAAGACATAACCTGGGCATCCTTAAAAGCCTAATACTTCCTATTTGTATGTCTTTCTGATATGCTTTTGGCTGATGATCCCAGTACAGGCCATGCTATTCAGAGACTGCCTACACAGATAGCTTGTCTTAACTTGCCCAACATGACCTTTGCTCATGTCACCTCCTGATCTGTAATGCTGAGATAAGAGTATCAGCAGGAGTCTGTCTGCATTAACAGCTAAGAGATACTAAAAGGAAAGAACTGGGAACATACCTAGGGTAGATAAAGCTGGTTTGGTGTCTTTGACAAAGAAAGTTGTTACATGTTTTCCTCAGAGTTTCACAGGGCTGCCAGGACAGCAGTGTGCCTAACCAAGGGCACTGTCATCAGAAGCTGATTTTGGTGCCCCAGATGGATGTTCATGGCCTTTTGCTGGTGCTTGGACAGGGAGAGAAAGGGAGGCACTGGCTCACTAATTAAGAGGCATTCTCTCTGCTGTCTTTCAGCTGCTCAAAGGGGAAGGCAGAACCTGTGCCTGATGAGAGCCTCTCGCTGTGCTGAGACCCCTCTTAAAAGCTGCTAAACATAAAAAAAAAAAAAAAAAAAAAAAAAAAAAATTCTGTGAGCACTTTGATAGTCCTCACAAGAAAGTGAAACAGAAGAGCCTTTGGGCTACACATAAGAAAACCTCTGTATATTGGTAGGGGAAGAAAGGCTGGTGAAGCTGAAATCTGGCAACAGTTCCCAGCTGGTGAGGGAGGTGCTTTCCTGCTGCAAGCTCCTTTCATGACTGATGCAGAGACAGAGAGAGGAAAAGCACAGAATCCTCTGTAGGCAATAACTAGCACCTCAAACCCCCCGGGGTGTCAGTGGGATGGGGAGGCTGAGACAGTGCTCATCCTCTGCCTTCCTGCAGGGGCTTGGCCGTGGGCTCACCCCAGCAGAAGCACCCAGCCTTGCCACATCATGCCTCCTCCTGCGGGACCCCTTCCCACTGCGGGAGCCTCCCAGCCAGGCAGCTTTCCCCTGCTTTGCATCCTCCCGGGTTTCCATAGCAATCGGTGGTGGCAGCTGTGCGGGGAAGTCAATGGAGGGAAATGAGGGTTTCTTCCTGTCCTGGGCCAGCTGAAGGCTGGGAGAACAGGACCATCCTGATGCTTCTGATGAAGGTAGCAGTACTCAGGCTGCCCCAGTTCACCCCCAGCCAGGCCAGGGACAAGAATGTGATGGGAATGTGCAGGTCCCACGGCTCTGCAGGGCAGGTTTTGGGGGACTGCATGCACTCCAGAGCTATCCCCACACACACCCTGCCCTGCTAGAAAGCTACTGATACAGAACTGATGCTACCTCTGATTTTTTGTCTTCTTCCGTAGCCTCCACATCTTTCACTCCTCAGCCTTCACCATTTCCTCCCCCTTGGCACATTGTCAGTCAGTGAGCTCAGAAATTAATCTTTAGCTTTAATGGAAAACACTTTGGACAGAAGCAGGAGGGGTGGAGAGTGGAGCGGTACAGGCAGCCTTGACAGCAGCATTTTTATTTCCAGGGTGCAACAGGGCAGTGGAGTAAAACCTCAGGGAGGGAGAAGAGGGAGGGGAATACAGGTATTCAAGACAGTGCCCCAGCACAAAGAGAAGGAGCATCCTGGATAAGTTCCCTGTACTCTTGGCTCCATGGGGAGACTAAATTTTATCATCTGCTAACCTATCCCTATTCCTCTATACACAGAGGGGAGGAAGGGGGAGACCTGCCCATTCAAACCAAATGAAAAACTTGAGGGGGTACTTGCAAAGAATAAAATGAAAATGTTCATTTGAACCCCAAATATTTCATATTATTTAGCTTAAAAAAAAATAAAAATTGAAAGATAGGTTAGTTTTGAAATGGAACTGTCATGCTGAAAGAAAGCCAAGCCACTTCATTTGTAAAATGTCCAAACATAATGTTTGGACATTTTCAGGAAAAAGAATTGTTCCATACATTTTCAGATAAATCTTGCTACAAATGTGTCTGAAAAGTCTGGCATCCTGAAAACTGAATTTGGGGGCAAGCTTTGCATGTGCCAAGCATGTTTCACATGTTCCTGGGCACAACCCAGGCATCTGAAGCACAGCAGTGCTGGGCAAACCCCAGAGAGCGACACAGGGAGGAGAGCTGCTTGACACAATTTGGGCAGGTCCCATTTGTGCCCAGAGCAGCTCCATGTGGCTGCCTTACAGTTTCCCCCTGGCCCAACTCCCACCAGCACTTCTCTGCCTGCAGTAGGAAGCATGGCACAGGTACCCACAGGATGATGTGCCTGTTCCTGCTTTTGGGTCAAGCCTCAGCTCTGCTGTAGGGGTGAAATCTGGGGCCCTGATTATATTTAGCGTATGATAGTGGAGAAAGGAACTGTAAATAAGCTAGAACCATCCTTCAATTGTTCATGCATCAGGGGAAGGAAACACAGATGTTTCTGGCATAATCGTGTTCATAATCAAGGGGACCCTTGGAGAGCTTGAATGCAAGATTTATAGATTGGAGAGAGGGGAGCAGGCACAGACACCAAATGCTGTGTCCTGTGTAGCCTATTGAGAGATTTATGTGCTTTTCAGCAGCAAGATTAGATGTCAAGCGGAGATTACCATTTACAACACAGTGTACCACTGCCTGCTGAGACCTCTGGGCTGGCTGCGGTATGGCTTTGACCACCTACACACCTCTCACCAATTCCCAACCCAGGCCCCAGCAGGTTAGAGAGGCTAAGGGCACCAGTCTGGGAGGGGATTTCACAATTGCCCATGCCAGACAGGGCTGCACTGTCTGGGGCTTCTTTTGAGCTCAGTAACACAGACCTTTACAAGGTATGTCCTTGAGTTGGGAGGGTGAACAAAGCTGGTGCCAGGCAGAACCCTCTGCCTCATTTCATGGCTTACATAGCTTAAAGCTTGCCTGTCACAATAACCTGTTCTGGCACACTGTGAAACCTGAGAGTCTCTGACCTATTTCCATGAATTCAGTGTTTTCCTGTCTTCACCACTTCTTCTCCTGCAGCCTGGAGGAGGGAAAGAGAGGCTTGCCGGAGGAAGTGTGAGGAAAATACATCTGCAAAGGTAAGAGAGAAAAAAGCAGGCAGCAGTTGTGACTTGAGCTGCCTGCAAATCCCTAGAGGGACTGGAGGACTGCTGAAAACATCTCCACTGAAGCAGCTCACTCCTGAGAATGCCTTGTGTCACTGCAACAGGCTTGACACCAGCATTCCCAGACCAGAGCCCTGAGGACCTCTCAGCCCTTACAGCTGCCAAAGACATTTTCCTTAAGCCAAAGCGGGTTTCAGGGTTAATATCCTTCCCCTCTGTGGGAGCTGAAAACATTCCCCAGAGCCTAGTTCCTCCAAATTAAGCCATACATAGCAGCAACAGATAGTGATAAAGTTTTGTCTCAGGGCACAGGTCTTCTCTGTATACATTCCTGCTTTAATACAAAATAGCTCAAGAAATAAAACTGTTTCCTGCCTGCAGCCAGGGCCAAAGCTCCTTGCAGCAGCCAAGGACCATGGATAAGTACACGACGGCCCCTGTGGCAGCTGTGTAGTCCAGAGAAGACAGATGGAGCTGCACTCCCTGCCCGCCTGACTCCCAGCACCACTGCCTGCAAGCTTTTCAGAAGAGAACTCTCGTTGTTCTGACATTTAGAATAGATTAAAAATCGTTACAGGTTCTTCTGGAACATTTTAGAAGGTGAAGCTATTGATTTAAAAACTCAACATCAGTTTTGTAAGAGTTGAAACCTTCCTGGTTTCCACCTGTGAACACCAGTGCCTGGCCCTGGCTGACAGCAGGAGTACATTTATCACACTGCTCTGTCCCTGTTTCATCTCCGCCCTATGCATGGTGCAGGGTTTTGTGATGGAGCACTTAACTGCCCAAAAGCCTCTCAGTATATGAAGGGTGCATGATCTCTTCCATTTTGTGGATTAGCGAGGGACTGGTGTGTTTTGAGGTCTAAAAACAGCACCATGGGAACCTGCTGCTCTTTGCTGCCTGGTGTTGGGAGCATTTTGGATGTTCCTGGATACCAAGGACATACCACCTTAGCCAAACCACTCCTATTTCACAGAATCACAGAACGTGTAGGTTGGAAGAGACCTTCAAGATCATCGAGACAACCCAGCCCTAACACCTCAACTAGATCATGGTATCAAGTGCCACATCCAGTCTCTTTTTAAACACATCCAGGGATGGTGACATCACCACCTCCCCGGCCAGACTATTCCAGTATTTAATCACTCTTTCAGTGATTAAATCCCTTCACAGGGATTGCCCATAATGCAGGATGCAACACTGCCAATGTTTCCTAATTGCATAGTCCAGCTTACACTGTGGCAGGATAGAAATTATTTTTATTTTGAAAATATATTTTTAAAAAAATCTATGAAAAATTTTATTCACACCTCACAGAAATATGCCTGTAGACACTGGCCCCAAAGTGAGGGTGTCAAACTCCATGATCTTAGGAATGATGTTGTGAAAATTGAGAGCACTGTCTGCATGACAAGTGTTTGTGCTAGCAGGGAACAAGTGGCCTGGTCCTCAGTGCTCCACGTCTCGTCCTCCTCTGTCCTTTGACTTTTTGCACTCAGAGGACCCTGTGTTCAAGGAGAAATTTCACACCTGTTGTCATTTATGTCTCCACCTGACTTCGCTGCCTCAATCTCAGATGCCATTTCCCCCAGCTCAGTGCAGCATCCTGCTCTGGCTCATCATGCTGATGGCAATTAATAACTTCACTGGTTTCACTCTAAGTACAGGCAAAGGTCCTTCTCTTCATGCCTCCTGTTCATACCTGCACATTCACCTTACTCCAGCTTTGGTTGCAGAGTTGGAGAACTGCTCAAATTTTCCCCACTTGAGTTTTGCCTTGTTAGATGCCAGGACTACTGAGACCAATTTGTTCCTGGCCAGCTGGACTCTCTGGGTCATGAAGGACATCCAGCCTACCTTGGTGAGCACACGGACTTGCTGCATACCTCGGACCACTGCTAAGGACAGAGATGCTCAAGCACATGTGCCCCTGCCATGACATGCATTTGTATTCTGGCCCATCTGCAGAGCTCACTGTGCTGTGACATGGCCCATTTCACATGGTGGGTGGCAGCAAGACAGCCAGAAAGCCGCAGGGACTTCAGTTCCAAGAGAATTAGGCAATACCTCTAGTAAAGACATTTTGTCGTGCTGAGGTGTGAAAGATATCATAAAAGTGCTGCACATCTGACACAGGGTGACACCAAGCTTAAACACACCCATGTGCTATGATGGCTTCAGCCTGACTTTGATTTTCTTTATCAGTCTGGGTGCTTTGCACTTACAATGAAAGAGCAGGGGTGGTGAGGTGCCCGGTACCACCAGCACAGGCAGCAAGGGCTTGGGAACCCCCCTGCCCTCCAGGTGCTGAGAGGGAGAATGAGCATCTCACACTGCCCCAAGCCCTCACGTTGTGTTCACTGCCAGATGACAGCTAGCTGGCATGACACCTTCCTGAATGAGGTCCTCAGCATCCCTGAGCTCCTCAGTATCCCTATGCCCACTGGGAGCAGCAGGTCCCTTCTATGGTGACAATAATGCAGCAAACTGCAGCAGTGCTCAACCCCTCAAACTTCTTTCTCTGTCAGCAGAAGTGAAATGAAATTGCCTCTGTTGCTGGCTCTGGAGCGAGCTCATATCTTCTGGCCCTTAATCAGGGCAGATATGAAATTTCTTATCTGTTAAGTAAAACGGTGCTGCACTTCAATCCATCCAATTATTTTTTCCAATAAGTGTGAGTGAGGGGGCTGGCGGGGCCGGCTGTGGGAACTTGTACTGTCAGCAGTGTGCTGGCAGAGAAGGGGCCCTGCCCTGGCAGGCACTACAACCCAGAGCAGCCTGCACAGGATCAGCTAAAAATATCTCAAAACACATATTCCCCTGAGTTGCGCAACACAGGAAGGGGCCTGGGGTGGGGTGCTGTGGGGGCAGGCTGGCAGGCAGGTCCTTTGAAGCTTGTTGCCCACCAAGGTGATTTTCAGGAATCCCCCCTGCCTTGTGGCCACAGCGTAGTGTCTCTCCCTTTGGCCTGGAGTGTGAGCTTGTTGCGGTGGTCGCCCCGTGTCGCACGGCTGCGGGCAGCCCTGGGCACCACGGCAACACTGTGTGAGGTTCTTGCCGACCAGGAGCTCGGCACGGCGAAGGCAGGGAGAAGAAAGGCGGGACTCCAGGAGGGGGAGGTCAGCAGACTTTATTCACCCCACTGGCTCCAGCCTCATGAAGACAAGGAGCACGTGGGAAATTACAGGTTTTACAGGAGGTATACAGGGTTGAGTTTAGTTACAGACCAATGAAGAGAATTCAGGGAGTGGCTCATAACATAATAGACATTTGTAATATCAAATCAGAGAAAAATGGGAGGGGGAGGTTTGGGTTTGGTCCAATCACGCCAGGCCCTCTCCAGAATTTTCTGGACTCTGGGAGAGGCTTTAGAGTGACTAGCAGGGTCAGGGAGTTACTCAAAATAAGAGGGACACATGGCAGGTGTTGAGACAAAACAAAGGGATTGGGAGCAGCAGCTGCAAGGCAAATAGTTTGGGATAAAGAAAAAGGGGAGTGAACGGGGGGCAGGGGTGGTACATGGGACAAACCATTACATAAAAAACTTATAAATATATGAAGCATTAAACAGAGAAAACCAAAAATCCACACTACAACATAAGCTCTGCAGGCTGTGGGCACACTGCTTGGTACTCGTAAAGCAGAGATAACAGGTTCTCTGTCAAACATCAGTCTGTCTTCAAGGGCAGCAAAACTGTCATTGAAGACCTGCCCAGAGGAGACACATCCACCTCCAAGGGGATGCCTGTGCTCAGCCCCAAAGCCTGAGGATCACCTCTGGTGAGCACTCAGTTGAGGCCATGGAGGCCAAGCCAACAGAGGCAGCAAAAGTCAATGGCAGTGAAGCAGCTTTCTCATTCTGGATCAGAACTGAACCCTTTCCAACAGCATCCAATGGCTGAGTCACCCAGCTAAAGCATTTCTCCATTCCCAGGAGGGCAACTATCCATCTTTTCTTTCTTGCCTCTTGGAAGTCAGCAATAGTGTGGTTAGGTGTGGAGGAGGATCAGAAAAGCTGACCTTATTATATGTAGCATTGATGTGGGCACCTGGGAACTCCAGACAGGGATGGAGGCACAGAGGAAAGGGAAGTGTCAGAAAAGGAGAAAAATGACCAACCAGAAGGTGGGAGAAGAGACACAGGAGTCCTGAAGTAAGAAGAAAAGGGGGATAAGCCAGAGAAAGAGGTCTTGTAGGAGAAGACAGGGAAAGGTAGCAAAAGAGACATAAAAATGAGACAAATGGAATTATCACAGAAGAGTCCTCCCTGCATCGTCCAGCTTGAAGTCACACCGAGGGGCAGTTCTAACACCACTTTACTCAATGCAGCAATAACTGCAGCCTCCTGCCATTTCCTCTGTAGCTGTCTCTGCATCTCAAGGCACTGGCCATGTGGGAATAAGGCCTCCTTTCTTTGACACTCCTCTACAGGCTGAGCAAGCTCCACAGGTGGGGTACCCAGAACGTGGGCTCTACAGCAGTGAGGCTAAAGACAGGGTCAAGGACAGCACTGTCAGCCACTGCCTGGACTTGGGTGCTCCTTGATGGTCCATAGGTGCTCAGAGCAGCCTCAGTCAAGTTTTGCTTCCCTTCATCTTGCACTTCACTGTTACATTTGCCTGGCATATCCCTGTTCCCCCAAGTCCTCAGCATTGCTGTGCCCATTTCCCCAACCGGTGCTCCCCCATCCCAGTGTCTGTGCCAAAGCCAGTCCTGGGCTCTGGTTCCCAGGTCCTCTAGCCCTCATGGGATCAGGGTGCCAATCCTCTCTGCAGTGTTATGGATCCCTCACAGAACCTTGCTGCACCCAAATAATTCAAACAGTAATCAAAGCCCCTCTTTTGGGGAGGGGGCAGCGGGCATCAGCCTCAGCTCTGTATTTCCTAACAGAGTGATGATGGAGGCTTCAGGGGCTGGAAACCCTGGAAATCCCCTGCAACACTAGTTCCTATAGCAAACACCTTTACAGACAGATGTCCATACCAGCAGCAGAAAGAGGATGTTCAAATGGAATAGGGAAAACAGTTCTCAATAACTATGCTGCCCTTCCCAAGCCATCAGACTGCTGCTTCACCAGGTCCATGCAGTTGCCTGAGAAGAGGAGCAGCCAAAACACTGGGGAAGTAGAAGTCAAGCCTCAGCTTCATGAGATGACAACTAAAATTTACCCCAACTTTCCAATAATGACAATATAAAGTGCACAATAATGCAGTTCAGCAGTCAACATGCATACCATCCCCAGTTAATTAGGAAGCTGTTTTGCAAGCTTCAGCATTAGCAAGAGCAGAAAGAGAAGCTCATTCAAGGCAGAGAAAGTTGATCTGTATCTAACAGATAAAAATAGTAGCTGACCATTTTTTTTCTAACCTTCTGAATTTCTGACTTTGAGTGAAACAAGGAGTCTTTCCTTTCCAACTGAGATTGTGGGGAAGGTTTTGGGAGAAAAACCTGCCATCTTTGCTCTTTGAAATAAGGCAAGAGGGTAGGAACTCTGTCCCCAACAAGTAGCTCCAGTGTAATGCTCAACACTGAGTGTGAGTCAGCCCCATCAGCAAAATCCCTATTTAATATCTGTTGCTCTCAAGGACCAGAAGAACAAGCACCAGCAGACCACTGTGGAAAAGCAGCCCTGTTCCTGAGAAAAGCAAAACTGGGTGATGCAGACTTTCACCATGGTGATATTGGTTCTCACCATTTTCTAAAATGTTTTCTCTATTTACATGTGAGTTGCAAAGTGGATTTGCTCTTGAATCCTCTGACTGAGCAGCAGGGAAATTAATACAACAAAAATGTGGCTATGTAGAGCAGTTCTCCACTGATCCTTCAGCCTTCCTCTGATGGTAGGCTTTGAGTCTGAACAGGATTAATTTGGTTTCCTTTCCCATTAAAGAGTACAGCTCCTGCTCACCCCCTGCACGCCAACAGCAGAGCTGAGCTTTTATTCTGTGTCCCACCTAATGCTGCAGACACTGCCTGGATGAAAAAAACAGGCTGCATAAAATCTAATTTTAGGGAATAGGGAATAGGTGGCTCCTGATTTTCTGTGATGAAACTTCAGCCAAGGGTGTTCATCAGAGCCGGGGTCGTGCATCATCCCCAATCTTTTAATACCTCTGGGCACTTCACTAAAGCACCTCACAGGGATGAAGGATTTTCTGGAAGGAGGATTTAAGTGCTAAAATCTGTCTTTAATATCTGGATTTGGCTGTTTGGGTCACAAATGGACTTCATCACTTTTTTCCTCCCTTTCTTTTTTTTTCCTCCATTACTTTGTGACACATTTTTAAAGCAAAAACACCCATGTACACAAGGGAGCTATTCAATACCTTGAAACCTTAGGCTAGTGTTCCTTGTGGAAGAGCGCTTTACATCCTGTGCACTGGCTTTATTTCAGACAGAAACCCCATATTCATTATGAAACGTAATCAAACAGCTATGAACTGCCTTGACCCAGAGAAAACAGACAAAAAGTAACGGAGACAGCCCATTCCCCTGAGACACCAACCCCTAAGAAGATCTGAAACACATGCATCCTTCCAAAACGTCTCTTTTTCAGCAGTTGCTGGTAAAGGTCCTTCTGACATGACATTTCAAACAATTGCATTTAGAGCAACCCAGCTCAAGAGCACACAAGGGAGGAGTCGGTGTGGGCTTTGCTTTAAATAACGCATGTGCAGGTGACCTCCTCTTTGCCAGCCTGGCAGTGCTGTGTGTGTGATGGCCCCTTGATGCTTCTGGCAGGGCATCCTCCTCTAAAAGAATTGAGGACACAGAGTAAGAGTGTTTTCATCATCAGGGAAAATTGCATGCTGAGAACTGTGATCCTAAATTTTGAAAAGGAGACTTAACAAGAAATAATATTTTTTAATTTAAAAAAAAAAAAAGGAAAAAAACCTATGTGACCTCTGGCTAGTAGCCATTCCTAGGTAATTCTCAGATTAGGAAGTCTGTGGGCCTCATGCTTCATGCTGAGACCTCTCCTGCTGTGCTTAGAGGATATTCAAGCCTAACACGCATTCTTCCAAAAAATAGGATGCTGACATGGTGGACAGCCCCAGCACACTGACTGTCCTTATCTCTCACCAACCAAAAAAGACTTTGGCAAGGCAGCCAGGGCTTCCTCCTGCCAGCAGCAGGGCACAGCAGCCAGCTCAGGAATGGTTTATCCTCCAGCAGTGATGCTGGAGAGCTGGGACCCACATCCCATCCTGGTCAGGAGGATGATCCCCCCAGGTCTCCAGGAACCTGTGTTCATGGGCAGGAGCTGTGCTCTTCCTGCTGTTTGCCAACAAATATGGGTTTTGGGAAATGCCAACCACTGGCTTGTCACTTTGACAGCAATGTTTTCTTGATGGCCTGTTGACTGCTGATAATAGCAACATCCTCACACTTAGGAACGCAAGTCCCAGCGTAATAAATCCCACGCTCTTGTCTAAGGTTGAGTGGTGGAGAGAAATTAAACTGGGTCATTGCTGCTGCAGATTTGTCAGTGGAGTTGGGGGCACATTCAGCCAAAAGCTAGTGTCTTGTGAAGGCCCTAATCCCCAGCTTTGACAAGCCTCGCAAACATACCATGGCATTGATGAGGTCTTGGGCTGGGGCAGTGAGGTGTGTGAATCTCTGACAGCAGAAAGCAGAGAGGAAATAACTATCAGTGTCCTCTGTTGGGAGCACCAAGGAGGGGCTGCCTCTTCAGCTGCCCTGATGGATGATCAGGAAGCACTGAGTGTGGTGCAAACTGCTTTGGAAAACAGATCCAGGTAATGATTCTGCACATACCCAAGGAAGCAGTGTCAGGAAAAGATGGGTCTGGCATTGGGAGTAGAGGTAGAAAAAGGAAAGCAGGTGAAGAAATCCCTGCTCTGCCACCTGCACCACAGAGCCACAGGGGAAACAGTGCCATAAAATGTAACCTGGTCATGTACATTTTTGCAACACTGGGGACTTCCCAAGGATTCAGGGTAATTCTGCTTTGGAGAGGCAATGGCTTTGATCAGAAACATCTCTCAGAGTAAGTTGTGTCTTATCTGATGAACCCTTTTGCCTGTTAAGATTTCCACTAATGTACAAGGTAAATCGGTTAGTGAGAACATGCCCATGGACACAGAAAATAATTTTATGAGAGATGAGAGTGCATTTTCAGGGCAAGAGAGACAATTAGTCCAAGCAGCCCTGAAGATCCAGCACCAATCCTAATCAAGTCATCAGTTCCTGCTGCAGAACCCAGATGTAAAAGTATCTGGACTAATGTGTCCTGCCTTAACCTGGCCTCAGCTTCAGACACCCATCTGTTGCCTTCTAGGGAAGGCGTGACGACCTGGTTCCAAGAGCCAGCACGGCAACCCGGCCTCACCCGAGCCACTCGGGCCACAGACACGCTTGACACCAATATGGTGGACGGCAAATGGCGTTTATTACTCTACTTCGTGGGGTTAAATAGTCAGGGGTCTTTACTACGTCACGGGGGGCTGGTTTGGTCTATCTAGGGTTAGTAAAGGAATGGAAAAGTACTGGGTTAGGGGGGTCGCATACCAGAGAGGGTGATAAGATAACATAGAGGATGATGGGGGAAGGGGCCCTATCTTTCCGTCACATCCCGAGAGCTTGCGAGGCGCCTGTCCCTATCTACCACACCCATCTTTCTACTACACTGGTCCACCACAGGCTGACAAGGGTTTTTTTTTTTGGTTTGGTGTTTTGTTTTTTTTTACATGACAGACATGTCTTTTTCTACTTGCCATAGAATGCTTCAGAGGAAATCCAGAGACCACACAGTCTCTTATGGTCTATACGGACTTCAAATTTTATGGGCTCTGATCTATAATAAGGGCTCTGAATTAGAGAGCTGTTCCCACTGTGTGTGGAGGCTATTTCTTCTCCTTTATAATTGTTTCCTGTGCCCCATGATGTGCATGACTGTGTTCACATCAGACAACAAGGAATAAATGTAGCATCCCAGGGAGAGAAGTGGGGCTAAGAAACTAGAGATTTGGGTATGCAACCTTGAAGGAAAAGAATGGGCTGGGTTATAGCTTCATACACTCTACATGCTTGTACCAAATAAAAGAACTGCAATACAAGATAGCCTCAGAGCTGCAAGAACAATGGAGAGACCCATACATTCAGGAGAATTACCTCTTTTTTATATATTGGTACAAGCGGCCAAGATTTCAGCAGCACAAAGCTGTGCTAAGCCTAGAAACAAGACCCCAGGGAGTGAGCAGCAGGGGTCTGTGCTTGATTTAAAGCTTTGAGAAGCTGGACAAGAGTAAATGGCTAGAGCCTGATAGATATTAAATAAGGGTCCTGAGAGCTTGAGTTCATCCAGACCCCCTGTGAAGAGCTGTAGCTTTTGGATTCACAAGCACAAATATCAATTTATCAACTTTTTATAGAGAGTTTGATCTATGTGAATGAAGTCACCGAGCCTCCGAACTTCAGTGTTTGCTCTTATTCCAGAAATGCAAGTTATTTGGATAAACTCCTTTTTTTTTCCTACAGGGATTCCTGATACACAAAAGAAAATCTATTTTCCACTTATTCATTTCTCCCTACAAATATTGGGTAAAGCTAGCATGACTTTATATCATGTGCTTGAACTAGGATTGACCTGCTTTTTTAAGTTGGCCCTCTTGAGAAGACATTAAATTTCTCACTCACTCACTCACTCACTCACTCACTCACTCACTCACTCACTCATTATTGCAATGTTGGATCTAGTTGTCTGCCCCTGACTGGGTATCCACACCCTTGGACCACTGCCCTGAAGATGACCCACCATGAAGACAACCCGCCATCTTCATGTCACACTGTGCCCTTGTGGAGAGCTGTGCATGCTTTCCACATAGGAAGGAAAACAGAGGACTGGTGTATGTGCTCCTCAGAACCAACATAAGAATAAGCACTGGCTTTGTGGATCTCACACATAGTGGCCAGGTGCCCAGTGGCACTGCAAGAGGAGTGGTGGGGAGACATTGAAACAAGGAGGCCACCACTTTCAATGTGGTGGTCTCCTGGACCAGGTGACAAAGTTTTCTTTTCATCTACTGAAGGCACTCGCTGCGAGGTGTGTCTGACTCAGCCAAAACAGGCCATGGGTGTTGGCTCCAGTTTGTAGCACTCGCCTTGGAAACTGTTATGAAGACAAATGGTACATCTCACATCAAATCAGCACCTTAGCAGCCAGCAATGGCTTAGCAGAAAGATTTGTTCAAACAATGAAGTGAGCCCTGTGTTCTTCGGAAGGAAAAGCATCTGTTCATGAATGCTTGACTAATTTCTCATTATCTTATTGAAATAGCTTATACCACTGGAAAAGCATCTCCAGCACGGCTAATGTTCAGTCAACCTGCTTGATTTACTGAGATCATCAAGAATGACACAAGCAATGTAAGAACAGGTGCAGGTATTTCAACAGGAGGGCCAGCCAAAAAAGCACTTGCAGAAGAGAGGTCACTAAAATCCCCTCCTTTAAAGCAAGGAAAACAGGATGAACAGGAGCAGAGCTGGTGGCTCTGTGGGCCTGGCCTGTAGCTATGGCCAAGGTGACATGATGGGCTGGGTTTGTCCAGGGACTGCTTGGATCAACTTCTGATAAATCTATCTATTCTCTGGGGTCTGGGTTATGAGAAGGGGAAAGTTTCTGTGAGGCTATGTGAGCTATGTCTGCCTCTCATGGCATTTGCTATACCAGGGTCATATCCATTGTTGTGTTCATTTGCTTTGTGAGATTCCTTGCTAAAGAGCTGCTCCCCTCACCTTTCTGCAGCAGGCAGTGTGCTGCAGCCAAGGTCCAGCCTTGGAATGGGCTCCCAGTGAGTCAGCTCTCTGCCACCTCAGCAGCAAGCTGGAGGCAGAAGAGTGTCAAAGTTTAGGCTCAATTTCACATTGCAGATTCCAGATTTGCAATGAAAAGTTTGCTATTGCTTCCACTGGGAGAGTCAAGCTCAGCTATGGTTGGTCCCTGGTGCCAGGCCCCTTGAGTGATATTTTCCATCACAGCGTAAAGGGAAAGCACTCTGCCTGTGTCCCTCTCACTCATTACAGAACCAAATGATTTGTTTCAACTTCTCCATCTGTGTCACAGAGATAAAGCAATTTGCCTATCACTGCAGAGCACTTGGCGATGGCTGGGTGGAAAGCACTCTGAATCCAGCCCTCACCTTGCTCCAGCTGTATTATCACAGCTTCCCAAAGAAGCTTAGCCAGGAGAGCTGGCCCTTTCTGACATCCTTCATCACTTTTGCATCTGCTGGCACGGCATGGATGCTCCCCAGCAAGGCTGGATCTCTGCTACCCTGGCTGTAGGAGACCTGGAAAAATGAAATATGCCTGGGGTGTGAGGGGAGGAGGGAAAGGACAGGTAGGAAACCGATGCCTGCTATTTTCACATCTCAGGTCTTTCATCATCGTTATAGTTGTAAATGACAGTATACAATTTATTAAGAGATAGAAGTAAGGAGAAAGCAGAGTGGAGAGGCTAGAAGAAGAAAGAAAGAGGTAGAGAGTAAGAAATAAGAGTATTATGGACACAGTTTAAGGAAAGGAGCACAAGGAGGAACAGTGCCAGACTTTGGAAGCAAGAGAGGGACAAGGGAGCGATAGAGAGAAATAGAACCTGGCAGGGCAACAGGGGAAACAGGAGAACAGTTCTCAGGGAATTAGTTGGAGGAAGCAGAAGATGGATGCTTCCCTGGTGTTCAGGAGTACTGATGGATTATTGACCAAGGGAACCTAATGTGTTTCATACAGCATATTTCATAGCTGAGGAAAGCAGATGATATTTGGGAGAAGAGGGAGCAGGGACTGTTGGCAGCCTTCCTTCTGGCTTCAGACAACAGTAGTACCCCTAGGGTTAAATCTGGATTTCAGAATGCAGAGAGAGAGAACAGGGATTTAGGAGTCATTCGGCCTGATGGGACAGCTGTAGAAATAAAAATAAAGGAATTAACAGATGCAGAGAAACACAAGAGACAATGAAAAATTATTTGTCTAACATGTAGCAAACCAGGGGTTCTCACAGAGGTTAAGCAACCACCTACAGCTGCAGCCTGTGAATAATGCACTGACACTTATTTGATGAAGAAATATTTATTTACATGAATCTTATGAAAATGCATATGAAATTGCAGCATCTGCAAACACGAGCAGAGAATCTAGGATGTCTACACTGAAATAATGTGACCAAAGGACATACCCAAGGCACTTGGGTTCACATCTGAGGGCCAGAAAATACTGTGATATCTGGGATTCAGCTCCTGACTGAGGCAACTCATTAGCTTTTTGGCCAAATGTCTCTAACCCTGTGACTTGATCCCAGCTTTTGGTGTGGAGAAACACCCTTGCAGAGT
Organism: Illadopsis cleaveri; assembly: GCA_013399915.1. Taxonomy (NCBI): domain Eukaryota; kingdom Metazoa; phylum Chordata; class Aves; order Passeriformes; family Timaliidae; genus Illadopsis; species Illadopsis cleaveri. Next base: position 81,927 of record VXBB01019575.1, on the reverse strand, counting down.
TCACCTGGCCAACTTCTTCCATTTCATTTCTCCCTCTTCCAGCCTCCAAGATATTTTTTCCTTTCAGTAGGGTTTTTTTTATCCCAGAGCTAACGTCAGGGCTGCATGCACTGGCTCTCCCTGTCAGCTGCCTCCTCTCTGACAGGAGGGGCTGCCTCTCCAGGCATATAACAGCAAATCCTTGGGCAACTTGTAGGGGTGTTCTCTCAATGGCTTGGTGAGTGTTGGATTTTAAAGCCAGAGCACCATCAGATGCCAGCAGTAAGTCACAAGCAGCCCGTGGGGCTCTGCACAGGTGTGCAATGAAGTGCAGGCTGTGGTAGGGGTGAAGGGTCTCATTGAGTGAAGTGCAAAACCACGGTTGGTTTTCTTCAGGAATATGGTGGCGTCTGGATTTCTTGGTGTTTCTTGGGTGACCTCCTGATCTGCAAGCAAAGGCCAAAGTACCATGAAGAGGAAGGAGTTGCACATGGCTGCTTAGCCAACAGCAGGCAGCATGCTGAAGAAGGGTGGGCAGCAGCCAGCCAAGATGGTTCCCTGTTTGCTTGTCACCCTTATTCTTCTTTCACACAGGCATTGAATTCTGCTGGCAGTCTGTGAGCTGGAGCCAGTGTCTGGCATGCTTCCATCCTGGAGAAATCTTGGGAAGCTGAAAACCAGCACAGCTCCCTAGGTAGGTGCTGTGATATCCCAGAGTCAGGAATGCAGCTGAGGTCCTTGGAAGGGTCAGCTGGGACAGCTCTCCAATCTGATAAGGAGCTGGGCTATCTCCCTCATGAACATAGTGTCTTTTGCATCCCTAGCCTCAAAGAGTGGTGAAGGGTGGATGGTCACCGCCAGACCCCTGGAGGAGCAGAACTGGTGGCTTCTCCCCCTGTGCAGAAGAGGCAGCAGCTGCTCCCCACTGGTGGCTGCACTCCTTCAAGGTTTTTCTGGGAGAGGCTTTAGAGGACAGCAGATGGACACAACAAAGGATAGCAAAGGTGAGGCCTGCAAGATCATAGAGACCTGCCTTGTGACCACATTATGGCTGTGGGCTGAGCTGCTGGGGATGGAAGCTGGGGGAAGCACCCATGAGCAAGATCGTGTCTGCATGGATGGATACCTGAAGGAGGTTGAAGGAAGAAGAGAAGGTGAAGCAAAGACATTATCTGGGTACCTCCTAGGATCTGTAGCTCCATACTGCCTCCTTCATCTGCCCTCTTCCAGCTCAGCACTGGGACCCTTGGAAAAGGCAAGGAGCTACAAGAGCAAAACCATGGGGAGCTGGAGGAGTTCCCACCAGCTCCATAGCCACTCAGACCCAAGGAGATCATGTTCCCAGTGGGCTCCAGCACCAAGTTGTCCCACTTCTCAGACCTGGCCAATTTAAGGTCAATTTAAGGCGGCATTCCTTAGCCTCTCAAATAAGGCACTTTTCCTGACTGGTCCTTTTTGCTTTTTTTACAACTCCTAATGAATTTCAGGGTTTGCCCCTTGTAAAGCTAGGACTAGACAGAATTTTAATGAATATTAAGAGTAATACCTTTAATTGAAAGATAGAGTCCATCTGAGGTGAAATCTTGGCTCTGCAAGAGTCAGTGAGAAGCTTTCCAATAATTTATTTGAGCCAGAATTGTACCCATTAGAGTTCAGGGCAATTTCAGGGCTCTAGCTATTCCACAGGTTTAAAGAGAAAATGCCACAATTTGTTGTAATAACCCAGCTCCCTTTGATGAGCAAATTAAAGAAAGTTGGTACAGAACAGGAGGGAAAAACAGGATGGCAAGGAGAATGCTAAAATGCTACCGTACCAGCAGGCTGACATTCTCCTGGTGATGCTCCTCACACTGTGACTGAAGCTTGAAGATGGAGTGAGCACCTTCATCCATCCTCCATCCCTCTCCTTGCACACCCAGCTCAGGTCCAGGTTGTGCCAATCGGTTGTGCCTGGCCTGTCTAGAGTCTGGCTTGCTCCAATGCATGGACAACTCTGGCTCTAATCAGCTGCTGGTCAAAATCATGCTTTGACAGCCTTTTCTTTGCAGCTCCCAACCATGCTCTTTTATCTCTGCCTTCTTCAGCCCATGCCCAATGGCACCTGCTTCTCTCTCCAGGATGTGATATCAATTGCTTTCTTTCTGTTGGATTCTTCTTGAATCAGGTTTGAACTTCTCATCCTCAGCTCCCTAACTCAATCCTTCCTCTCTTTTCTGTTTAGCTTCTGATCATTCTTCCTGGTCTCTTGACCACTCTAGCTCCAAGCTGTCTCAAAGGCACTTCTGCTGAGTGCTATTCTGAGTGCACTTCTGGCTTTGTGTTATTATGTGCATCAGCCCAGATATGCCCTCTACATTTCCCTTTTTCATGTCCATGCAATACCTGCTGCCAGCATACTGCCTGTCACTGACATCTCTGGGTGTTACAAAATGGTAATTACTTCAGTAATTACCATTACAAATTACATTGCAGCTGGGTGAGAAACAAGAATAATACCAATCCTGCAGTGTCTTCAGGGCCCCGCCCTCCCTGCTGTATAGCAGCACTGCTGAAAGAGCAGAGAGAGCTAAGGTGAGGACAGAGGTTTGACAAGATTTGACAGGCAGCTCCTGTGTGGATGGAGAATGGGATTTTAAGACATCCACAATAAACACTGATGAAGGCTTTAGTGACTAGTGAGACCAAGTCAATCAATCCACTGCTTTACAGGTGGCAGAAGTGATGATATGATAATGAAGCTCCAGCCAGTAAGCCGGTGTGCTGCTGCTTCCAGAACAACCCGCAAGGCACAATGGAGAACCCTGTGGAGAGGGAATTACAATAATTGAGCCAAATGGCCATGTAGGTGTTTACTGCTCTTGCATGGTCATCAGGGGGTGCAGCAAATTGCACTACTGGCTGAAAACAAAGAATGCACTTTGGTCCCCCACCTTCCCTTTTTCCAGAGCCAGCAGAGATGCTGCAGGACCCTGATGCTTCGACAGCACACTGGTATGGCTGCAGTGCAGGGCAATGATACACACTTGTGAAGAGCCAAATCAGAGCAACTTTGCAAAGCTGGCACATCAGTCTGGAGCAGAAGCTTATTTTTAAAAACATGGGACCTTTGGACCACTGAGAGATGCTGCAATAAGGAATGATGCCCAGCCACATGTTCTGGATATGCTGCTATGAGATGACCCTGGTTGGGACACCTGAATCCAGAAGCTATACAGTCATTTTGGTGCTCAGACCCAGACCTGTGGCCCCAAGCCCATAGGGCTGCACATGTGGGTCTCACCAGCTGGTGTAGGGAGGTGAAGGAAAAAGGTGGGCAGGCCTTTGGAGCAGCGATGATGCCATTTGTGCTCATGGGTTTGACATGCTGTATTAGAAATGCATCAATGAGAGAGAGGCTTGTAAAATATTTTTATTTTGTATTCTCACCTTTTAGAAATGCTTTTATGAGATTGTATCTGTGTCTCAGAGATAACAGTATCCTGAGCCAATTGATTATAGCACAGTCCCTCCAAACTATACCCATTTATGTCATAGCCTGGCACATTCAACACTTGAAATACTTTCCTGTTTATAAATGATCTCTAGTCTGAGGCTGAGGCAGTTAATTATATAGCTAAATCTATAACCCTGAAAAGGGACCCAAATAAAAAACAGATAGCTGTATGGACTTCGTGTACAGTTTGCTTTTACAACCAAGCAACCACAAGAAAACAAATACGTTGGCCACTTCTCCTTAGATTCAAGCTCCCCACCATGGCCTGTCTGCTTGTGAATGTACTTTGGAACTGGTCTGACTCAGTGTGGTACCAAAATGGCTGCAGATGCTGCACCCTTGTCACAGGTCCAGCTTGGGGGATGGATGTCCTGGGGTTAGGGAGGCAAAGCTGAATGGGCAATTTACATGACTGTTGTTTCCCTCTGAATCCCACTGCTATTGAAATTTTTGTCTCTATCTTCAGGCAATCTCACCTCCCAAGGTTTGTAAGACTCTTTCTCCTGCCAGTCTAGCCTCTACAAGGTATTTCAGCAGCTGATGTGAATGATTATTGGCCTGCAATGGATTTCAGATGGTGCATCAGGGCCGCCCATGACAGCGCTTGCTCTTCAGCAGAGAGAGTACTGTCCTTGTCTTGCTGCAATGATTGAGAGGGAGCTTCAAATGTAAGCAACTTGTTTTTGTAGTTCATCACTTTTTCTATAAATATTTCCCTTTGAGATGCACTTTCTCTTGCTTCCTTCAGCTCATAGGTGGTATATTTTGTAAAGTTTGATAATAATTTTTTTGGCTGATCTGTTTCTTCAGATAGCAGGGTAGTGTATGTTTAGCACCACAGGTATCTTCCAGATTGTGTTTCTTCTTTTCCTGCAGTTTGATACAGGAACTCCAGCACAGCCCTCAGCTACTCTGCTCACAGCCAGATTCGATGTTGTCATTATGCTGGAGGACAATTTGGTTATGAAAAGTGGCTTTAAGCTGACAGCACAAGATTTAGTAGGGCCCAGAGCCTGGAGGAACCATTGCCTTGAGAACACGAGACCCCAAAGACAGCCACAGGAAGTCCATCTTGCTACAGCACATCTGTCACTGCTCTGCACCAGGGTTTCTCTCCCATCTCTTCAAAGCCATATCCCAGGGCAGGTCTGAGCAGGAAGGGTGCTTCCCAGCTACACAGAGGGTTCTGAACAACCTCTTATGGTATCCAGCCTGTGACCTTCTGCAGGCTCCAGCAGTCACTTTAGGACTGCTCATTGTAATCTCCCACAGAGGACTCCATCCCTGAATGGGTGTCATAGCTCTACCAGCACAAAAACAAGGCAACTGTGACCAACAAGTGCCATCAGTTGTGCTTCAAAGCCCATGGCAGCCCTCTGGGAAGTAGAGTTGTGCTACCATCAAAACATATCTGTGGCGTAGGGGCCCAAAACTGTTCCCCTGGCAGCTCAGTGCATCCTTGGCTCATATCCCAGAGCTACATCTCTCCCATTTTTCCTGGTGACACGTTGTTCCTGGGGTTCTCCTCACCTTTACCTCCCATTTTCTTATAATTTTCTTCCACCACTCATCAAATTTTGATATAATTTGAGTATTTTGGCATTGGAACAGAGGCAATGATCCATTAGCATTGCTTTGGGTGTGCTCACTGTCCTCCAGACTCACCCCAACAGACTGCAAGCAGCCTCCAAAACAGCCTGGCTGACCTCATGGGGCAACAGCAAGGCTGAAATGCTGGAGAGGGCTGGTCTGACCAGAGGAGCTGGTGTCATCCCAGAGCCATGACACTTCCCCTGGCCAAGCGTAATGGACTGAGCCCACAAAAGCTGCAGCCCTCAAAAAATTGAGGTTGTCCTCAATGTGTTGCCACTAGTTCCTTCCTTTAATCCCCTGCATTTGTTGACCCCAAATCATCCATCTTTGTATTGCATCTCTTGTGCAACATTACCCCTTCACCTCTGACACCCCAAACTCTGCCAGCCTCCAGAGCCCTGTTTTGCAGGGTGAAGGGTCAGTGCTAACTCTGGTCCCTGGCAAACACAGACAAACAGAGGCTTGGTGACACATCATGGGCTGGTCTGGATGGTGTTGGCTGAGTCGCTTGGGCTGCTGGAGATAATGTCCATGCCTGACTAGCATGGATTTGCACATTAAAAAATTTGTTGGGAGGATGCTGGGGGGTGGTCAGAGAAAAGGAATACAAGGTCTTTCTGTGGAGAGACAAAAATGGAAATTTTGACCTTGTCTGAAGATCGGAAATCGGCTGAAGAGCCTGGTTTGACATTAATGAGCTGAAAGCAGAAGAATGGCATCTCTGGAGGTGCCTGCCCTCAATTTATCCATTTTCTCCCTACTAAAATCATGGCACTCCTGGGGATGACAGCTCCAAAGCCTATCTCCGTTTGTCACTTGAATGAAGTGTTTGATCTGAGAATTATTGTTGTTGTTGTTATTATTATTATTTTAATATTTGAAGGCTGATAATGCCTTTGACACTAAGACAGAACTTATGAGCAAGACAAGTTTCCATCCCAAGGCTTTGGAAGCACAATTCCAGCTTCCAGTTAGTCACAGGACATCAGAATGCTGCTCTTAATGAAAAACGATATGACGCATATGTGGTATGAGTCATTATAATGTTAACTACAGTTAACTTCAAGCCCAGACATCACCAGAATTGCTTTCCTCCCTGAAGATGATTCATGTGCCTCATGTGTGACAGCTCAGTCATTTTTTTGCTTATTCGAGTGAATTTCAATCCTTTTTCAGGGTTTAGGGGGCAAAGTCCTTCTGTTCCTGTTTGACAAGTTGAATTTCCCTAATATGTTCACGCAGTTTCTCAGAGATCTGATACCAGAAATAAGGAAACAAGGAGAAATCAAGAGATTTGCAGGTCTGTGTGCAAGGGGTTGCATCAGGGAACTGCCCTGGTGCAAGGTCCACTCCCCACTCCCCACAGCCATGAAGTAGAGCGTGCCCTCAACTGCTCAGGAGTAAAGCACAAGCCCCCAGGAGAGGGCAGAGGGATGCTAAAGGGTCTGCAGGAGACCACAGGATCTCACAGACAGGGATGCAACCCACAACTGTCCCTCTGAGCCAGCAAGGGACTGAGCACAAATGGGGAAGGTCCCTGTGGTGCTCACACAGCTGCTCGCTGATATTTTCATCCTTACCCTGCTGCCTGCCTTTCATCTGGGGCTTCAGCAGCCTAGTAAAGCTTCATTTCTAGAGGCATTGCCTCCTGCTAATAGCTGCATAAGGAGGTCCCCAGGGATCACTCTGCCAGCCTCTAAATAGGGTTTATTCAGCACTTAGTCAGTGGGAGACCTGCTAGCATGCAAGTGATGGCCACCTCAGGTAGTAGCTGTATTTCCTGGGGTTAGACTTAAACCCTCTGCTACTACGTCACAGCATGTGGACAGTCTGAGAGCCCCCAGCTCCAGTGGCTGTCCATGTCCCCACATGCTTGGGCTGGGACACCTCCTCGCTCAATATTGGGGGTTTTGGGCAGAGCGGGACAACCCTGAAAAATGAGAGGGAACAGAAAAAAACAATAAGTAGAAGAATCTTCAATGAAGTGAAGCACCACAGTCTAGGCCCTTGTGAGAGAACAGGATTGAACCCTGTTGGCTGAAAGCCAGCTGTGGGACACGAGGAGTTTTCTCTTTGTAAACTCCTCTGAAAACATGGCTGAATCCTGCTATTTTCTCCGTGCCCTCCAAGGCCCTAGGGACTAGTGGCTGCAGTCTGTACCAGCAGCAAAACCAGCCCTGGTAAAAGGAAGGCTGGATCACATCTGTCAGCCCTTGACCTCACTTCTTTCACAATCAGAGATGGGCAAGGTTTGCCAGGCAACCACATGTCACAGATTCTATTCTTGGGAAGAGTTATGTCAAAGTGAAGTCTTCAGTTTATGAGTTAAATTTAGCATAATAGGATGCAGAAGTGCACAGACAAGCCTCAAAGACTCTGCCCTGTCCCAAGCATATCTACATTTTTACAGCTGAAGCTCACTGAGCATTTTTTTTGTTTCACGCTACATGGGAGTATAGATTTGAGGTCATGTGGTTTTCCCCCTTGATTTTCTTCATAACTCTGAGTTTTACCTTCAGCAGTTGCAGAATCACAGTGAATCAGGCTGGAAGAACTGTTCTGAAGTCATCCATGGTGGACAAGTAGTCCCACCAGCTCAGCATTTTTAAGAGACTGTTATCTTTCATGGCCAGATTTACCAAAAAGCTCTGGCTGCGGGCAAAAACAGCCAAAGCATATGGAGCAGCTATTCTGGGTTTAGAGCTGCTTTGCTTTTCCAGAGCAATGCAAAGCAGCTAGACAGCACACAGGGTTCCCTTCCATATCCCACTCGTCCTCCAGATGTCTGCTATTTCCCTGAACATATCCCCTACATGACGTGACTGCACCCATACACATCACCTCCTTCTCCCTCCTTGCTCTCTTCATATTCTTGAAAATCCCACACTGCTCCCCAGCTCTCCCAGCCTACATCGCAGCTGGTTCTGGTCCAGGAGCATCAGCTCTGATGGGGACACTTGGAATTCATGGAGGTCTCTTGCCTTCATGAGGACTTACCCTTTTCCATGATGACCTCCATGTCCTGTCCTCCTAAGGCAACTGTCCAGGAGAATGGGAGTTTCTTATGCTATGAGGAGCTGGAGACTCTGCCATGTACTTTAGACATCCAGCAAGATTTCATAGCTGGAGCAAGAAAAAGGTCACACTGAATATCTATTCACAGCATGCCAACTGGGAGCTTAATTACTGCAGAATTCAGGTGCTTTCCAAAAGCACCTCCTTCCTCCACCCATCATGTACCAAAGAACAGTGCCTGACACCTGAATTCTGCTTCAGCACCACTCACAAGGGGTAAGAGGCCCCCCTTTGACATGGCTACATGAGACACTCAGGGCCGTGGGTGATGGGGAGCAAAGGAGGGATAGGAAGGAATTCCCTGTGGATTTTGCTGCACTGAAGCATTTTAATCTCCAGCCTCCTCAGAAGAGGTTTGCTAAGAAGGAGGAAAACAACACTAATTCTAGAAGGATGGTATTCATATATATTGCAAACACAGGCTTCTCAGGAGCTTTAACTACATGTGAGGCTGGTGTTGTCTGTGTTATCAGGTGCTATTCACATCATATCAGAGTCCTGACAAAATCTGATGCTGGGTGCTATGGTTTGTAAGGGAACTGCATCTTGGGTGCTGTTTACTGCTGCTCCTAAATGCCAGACTTCCTCATAAACACTTTTAAAACTTCATTCTGCCCTCCAGAGCTTAATGCTTCACTTTTACAAAACACTTGGGGTTTTTTAACTGTATTTTTTCACAATAAATGATCTGAATCTGTCTTCTAATTGAAAAACCTCAACATATCCGTAACAGCTGAGTCATTACCAACACAGTACTGTAATATTTTTATTATTTTCTGTATCCCTCTATGAAAGCAATCTGACAGCATGTTCAGGGTTTTTTTCCTCACCACTGTACATTAACCAGATGGTTTTCGCTCTATTGTCCACAGATACACCCACATAATTTTTTTGCCTTCATGTTTCCAGTTAATTTAGAAATCACTAGTGATTATGAAGCATTGAAGTTGTTCCTTCCAATATGTTTTACCTTCCCCCTGTCCACGCTTAATTTCTTCTCCCATCATGCTGCCCAATTAATTAGCTTTGGCTCATCCCTCTGAAGCTTCTCTCTCGTCTCTAGGTTTCACTAATCTGATCATTTTTAATACCTGCAAGTATAACTTTAATCTGCTCCCCTCAGCCATCATAAATAGGTACTTCAAATCCCCTCACATATCTCGCCGGCACAAGGTGCACTGAGTGCCTCTGACAAGCAAGTCCTGCCTGATGTTCTCTTGTCCTGCTGATGCAGTCACTTGAGCAGCAATGACCAGTCATCCCAAGTGTGGTTTGTTTCCCTTTCATTGTGTTTTTGCTGTCTGTTTCTGTTTCTTTGAGGATGCTCTACAGCTGAGCCCTCACCTTTGCGGAGACCTTCCAGTTATTGGGCGTTTTAGTAGTGTCTGTCCATCTCTGGCGCAAAATCTTTCATCTCAGCACTTCGCTTGTGATTGTTTGGCAGGAGTTCAGGCTTTTAGTCTTGAGTGATCTGGGGGGTTTTTTTGGCCGTCAATAAAGTAATGTTACCAAATTTGTCGTGGCATATTTATCTGTTGCTATGTCTGTAGTTAAATGAAGCGTGTGAAGCTCAGAATGTGTTGGCAGGCAGATTTTAATGTTTGAGAGAAGATAATCCAAAACAAAACCCCACCTTTCCATGCCAGGCAGGCCTGAACGCAAGTATAGACTTTTCCTCTTGTATTTTATGTCTCCAGCAACATTTTTTCTAATTATTTTTTGAAGAGGTGCGTCGTTTGTATTGTATAACAAGTCCAATGGGACAGTGCATCAGCTAATATTTAATGTAATGAGATCTCATTTCCTTCTGCTGGATTAGTTCTCAACAGAGTCTCCCTTGAGCTGAGAGCAAAGGGCCATTTTGATATCGATTTTCATTTCATTCATCCCAGTGGATGCATAAATACAGCAAGAAGTTTCAGTGGAGTGGGAGGCTCTGTGCATTTTGCTACATTCCCTTCAGAGTCTGTCCCTTTTCTTTTTCTGGGCAGGAAAGTTTCCAACTGGCAGCTTATCCTCAGTGCCCCAGAAGCATTTTAGCTCTGGCTAACTCTTCCAGATCACACAGCCTTTTGCCTCATATCACCTCCCAGGGACACTGCCCATCTCTAATCTGGACTGAATGGCTGCGGTTATAAAAGCAGAGCCCCAAACCACATAACAGGTGATTTTCACCATACATCCACAAGCATGTACATATCTATGTATGCATACATGTCTCTCAGAGCTGCTGGAGATTGGAGAGGCTTTGATTTGGCATGCTAATGTCACGTTCTCATTGTTAAAGCAGGAGAAAGAGTGCTGCAGCTCTGCTGCTAAGCAGCGTATCTGTAAAAGTTGGTGAGGGCTAATCCTCTGCCCAGCCAGGCAACTGCTGCATTTGCACATTACTCCAGGGATATGTGTGGCTCTGGTGAAAGATAGAGCAGCCATCCCCAGCTGATGGAAGGACCTGGCCAGAACTGTGCAGGGACAGCTGTGGTGGAGGTGACCATGCACACCATTGTGGCAGTTTTGCCTCTTTGAGCTATCCTCCATGCTCCCAGCCTTCTGCATGTGGAAAAGCCAACAAAGTTCTCTGGGCCTCAGCAAGCCATGGATGAAGATGCTTCATCCAGCAACTGAATTTTTCTTTCACGCACTCCCAGAACAGGAAGAGATGGGGTTTCGAGCATGTCTTTCTTCCCTGTAACTCCACAGCCCCTCCATCCTTGCCAAGAGGCTGTCCTTGAGGAATGAAGCCTCTTTGTCTTTAATTACCCCATACTGGCTGGACAGGGCTGCATGGGATCTCGTAACTGAGGCAAACAGCAAGACTGGCAAGGAGGCAGTCAGTGGTGACCACATCCCCACGAGCTCCCAAGGACATGAGCAGGACCCTTATGAGGACTTTTGACTCAGGGAAGGTGATTGCCACCAAACCTCTTTGTTCCCATCCATGTGACAGCAAGTCCCACTGACTCCCCTGCTTCCCCACAGGGCTGCAGCTCACCCCACACCCACACTGTATCTTGGGGTGTGCACAGCCAGAGCTTAACTTCACACCTGCTGGGACTTTGCTGCAGCTGGGGTCATCAGAGCTGAAGGAATATCTACAAGTCATATGCTCTGTCTCTGTGTCCCAAGTCACATCCTCAGGCAGCTTCCAAAGTGTTTTTCTAATCTGGATTGATAGACCTAGGATGGCAGAGATGCAAAATTTCCTTTACTGCACCCCTAGCCATTTCCTGTCTGTCCCACTGCCTAGGGACATGGGGACAACTATTTCCTTCTTAGATTCCCCTCAAGCTATGCTGGCTGTGTCTGGCCACAGGGATCTGTTTTCCCTGGAGATCACTCTGTTCATAGCAGCAGCCTTTGTGCTCTGGCTGACATCGTCAAAGACAGCTTCCCTGCTGAGGCCCCCAGTCTGGTGCTTGCATTCTGGGCTCAAATCCTCCCCAGAACTTCCTGGGGGTTGCCAACAGAGGGACACAGATATTACCCCCAAGGAGGGAAAGATGGCCACCTGTCACTGCGTCTTTGGGGAACACATGCACTTCAGTCCTGCTGTTAGCCCACGTAATTCAGACCTTTTAGCTTTGCAAAAGGGTGTCTCAGCTGCTACTGGAAAGATGTGCAGCTGAGAGCTGGAGCAGAGGGGAGGTTGCCTTGCCCATCTCCTTCCCTAGCCAGTGCCCCAGCCCCTCTGGTAAAGGGACCTTGAGACCCAGCTGTGCTGATACATAGCCCATCAGCTGTCAGCTCCGCTCCTGGAAGAAGCTGGGAGGTGTTAGAGACAAGCCTGGACCTTCAGAAAGTGACGTTGTGCTGAGAAGACACAGCGTAGTCCCAAGGGAGCCTCACTGTAGGCTGCAGAGGGTGACAGCTGGGTAGTATTGCCGGTGAACACGGGTGGCTGTGGGTCGCACCTGGGTGTGCCTGTCACGGGCTGCTCTTGGCAAAGCACCACCGAGGATGGGCGAAGGCAGGCGGCTCTCTGCCGCACAAGCGGGTCGCTTTGGCTAGACCAGGCTCCAGCCGCGTATCTGCCAACAATCGTCTCGGTGCTGGGTGGTCCTGAGGTGGGGAAAACTATTAGGGGGACATCTGGGGAGTTTAGGAATAGCAGGGCATCGGTGCAGGGCTCAGGGAGCTGCCGGAGCGTGAGAGAGCACCACGAGCACCCCGGGACGTTTAGGGGGCTGAGGGGGAATGGGCTCAGGAAGAATGGGCTGTTGGGGCTGTGGGGTTGACTCTTGCCGTGCTGGTGCAAACCCTGGTAACCTCCACTAATCGGAGCGATGCCCAAATGTGTGTGGGGCAAATCAGCCTGCCACCCCGGTCCTTACGGAGCAGGGCAGAAAAACACCTGAGTGAGCCAGCAAACGAGCTGGCTGTCCCTGGGGTGCAGCCCCCAGGCCGGGCTGCCTGTCCCCCCAGCACCGGCTCGGGCAGCGAGAAATCGCTTTTATCCTTTTCCTTTAAACTCTGCTCGCTGGCACTGGATCTTTCCCTTGCTGAGGGAGTGGGAAGGGCTGTGCCCTGGGAAATGCAGCCAGCCGAAGAGAAAGGAGAGAGTTTGTGCCGTGTTATCGGAAGCAGCAGCAGAAGCAGTCACGTCGGGAGCAGCGGCGCGGCTCCCCTAAGCCAGCCCTCGAGCCGCTGATCCCACCAGCGGGCGAGCGCANGGGGGGGTCAGAAAAAACGTTGGGGGATGTAAAGATGAAAGGCTACAACCTGGAGAAACTAGGAGAATTTACCTCGTCAGAGGCTCTGGGGTGGCCAAAATCTAAGGATTTCAACCAAAGTTTTGGAGGCCAGATATGTCGGAGCAATTGCAATGACACCTTGGACCCAGCCTGCCTCCGGGACTCCCTTACCCCGGTGGCAGCTCAGCCGCCGGCTGAAGTTTGGGGGTGGTTTTCCTTCTTCTGAGAAGCCTCAGCAGCCGGCGGGAGCCACGCCACTGCCGGCCATCCCCGGGATGCAGCTGGGCAGGGGAACCGTCCGGGGACCTGGGTAGATACAGCTATTGATGGTGCCGTGACTTGTGCCAACGACACAACTTCCCTGAGCAGCACCATCTCTGTATAGCCCTGAGGATGACCTCCCATTTTGTGTCTGGGGGAAGAAGCCACTCGTTCAGGAGTTTCAATGGGAAGCACTTTCCTGCTCTACCCAGTGCCTGTTTATAATTCCTTCTCCGAAGCTGCTACGGGTTTCATAAAAGCCAGGCTGCTCTCGCAAACCCATTTTACTGGGCTCCTTCCTTTGCTTCTGAAACAGATAAATTCCCCTTTCATTTAGCTTGGATCTGCCACCAGTAAAAACCTTTCTCCCAGAAGGAAGGTAGCACTATATAAATACCAGGGAAAACCAGAGAAGAGGGGTTTGAGCCTGCCTGCCAGCTCAGGGAAAAAAATAGCTTTGGTCTCTGAGGGATAGTTGCTGGTTACTTTGTATATTGTCAAGAGGAGAAATTACCCAAGCCAAAATGCAGTCACTGCATTTCTCTGGCAAAAGTTTCTTGTGTCATAAAAACAGCTGGCAGAGCTAAAGCTTTGGGGAGCTGAATCCACTTCACTTTGTCTCCCTGAGCCACCGTCAGAGGCAGGTAATAAACACCATTATTAAAGAATGAGCAATTTGCTGCAGCTCTAGCACAGTGAATTTATACAGCAGATTCCTGCTTTTGCATGGTACCCAACTCCTTCCTGCCCTCAGCCCAGCCTGCAGACATCACCATCACTCACAGAGAAGTGACCAAGTACTTGGAAAAAAAATGGGATATTAAAATCTCCCTCTACCACCTACAAGCTCCCTGGAGCAAAAGGGCCAATCCTGCCCAGCCCAGTAGCTCATGGCAGAGCAGTCTGTGGGCCCCTGGCATGGGCATGGGCACTGCAGGCCATTTTGGTTTGTCTACCCCACTCAGAGCCCCTCTGCTTGTGTTGGGATGTACTCATGTCTTTCCAGGATCATCCTTGACTTCACTAGGTAGTCCAAGGCTCTGCCCTTTCTGCCCTTCTTTTTCTGTCTAGTTTCTTAAGTTCTGGACCTGAGCCTGAGACTGGCAGGTACCACTTGCAGGAGCTGAAACTCCATTACTGCTTTCAGGGTGGTAATTTCAAGCAAAGTCTTCAGACAAAATTTCTCTATTTGTAGAGTTGGAGATGGGCAGATGATTGACTTTTCTGAATGAAGGGCCAAGGCACACCATTAGAGAGGAAAAAAAAAAATCCATTACAAGTTTCCTCCAAATTGTCTTTCTGTTGCTGTTTCTCTGTCAAGTGAAAAAGGCAGCAAACCAAACACTTTGCTCAGCCTGGAAGGGAAGGCTACAATGATTCCCAGTGTTTCTTGGGTACATCACTTCAACCAGCTTCCTTTTGGAGTAAAACACTTCAGGTATATTTTGAAAACCAGAGCTGGTTGCAGAATTTGTCCCCAAGCTATATATCTGGAAGCTCAACAGCTGGTGTGAAAAATTGGCCCAAGGTACATCAGAGATTCAATGCCATGTGTGAGACCCACACTGGTGCTGTTCCTGGGCTGGCCAGAGGTTTCTCTGCAAATGCTTCCTGCTCTCTATGAATTCCATGTGGCAGGGAAGGACAAGAGGGTGATGCTGAGGCTTGTACCCAGCAGGAACATGCTGGGAGGGAAACACCATGAGCAGAATGTCCTCACTCAGCCCACATAGGACCAACAGTGCAGCTCACTCCGTGCACAGCTGCCTCTTTCAACACACTATGATTCTGGATAGGTGGAAGAAGCAAGCTGAATCCTGTCCCAGGGGGCTGGTGTCATGGGCTGGGAAGAGAAATGGGCCAGAAAGAAATGGAAAACATTCATACAGCAAATGAAGGAGCAGTCCAGAGGATGCCTCACCAAGGCGACTTGGCACGATCATGGAAAAGAAAATGTGATACTGTTTTGTAACAACTGTTTCCATACTATACGGAAGAAAATTTAGCACTATCCCCTGCATCATCCTGGAGCCTGATACTGGGGGATGGACAAGGGTTGTGGGATGGCTGGGGATAGCTGCTGCCTTTCCTCTCATTATATTCCTGATGATAGAATAAGCCAGTGGGAACTGCCCCTCCTCAAACTCAGAGGGCACATCTCCACTTGAGAATTCTTTGGCAATATGGAAGAGACTCTCAACATCTGGTTCGGATTGCACTTTTTGACCCAAGTAATAATTTTAACACCTTGAAGTTTGCCTGGGTCTGCAGATGTTTGCCAGATGGGAAGACAACCATCCACTTATATTGCCGGACCAGGAAATCATCTTACTGCTGATAAATACACCCTGATTTTGGAAACTTAGGGTTAGGAAAAGTGAACTAGAAAGGTGTAATCTCCACAACTTTAGTTCATTTTTAAAGAGAGAGCAGATCACTGGCAGATGAATTAAACATCTGAACTACAGAGGAGCCTTGTGAATCCCCAGGGGAATCAGGACATAGTAAGCAAGGTGGAAATAGCCCTGAGCCGAAGGCAAGGAGACATGGATAAAGTAAACAGGGCAGTGGGGAAAGGAGGGTGTTGCATGCCCTAGCCTTCAGGGTGCTAATGAATCATTTGAGTACGGATATGTTCTAAACAGAGACAAATGAGCAGTCCTTAACAGACGCTTTACATTGCCAGCTTCAGTTGATAAGAGGGGGATTTTCAGGGAGATGTGAGGATGGCTCCCTATCAGCAAGCCACAGCTGTGAAAGGGAGGGCATCTTTCTGTGCCCCCAACAACTGCTGCCACCTTGAGTGCTATGTCCCTGTCCCCATTTTGGTCTTGGACAGTGCAAGTCTCTCACCTGGAAGAAAGCCAGGTCCCATCTGCCTGACCACTTCTGTGCTGGGTGCCAGGACATTCAAGGGAGATCATGTCTGGGATGCAGACCTGCACATGGTCCCAGGCTGGGCTGCAGGGTCAAGGGGAGCACAACTGGTCCTGGAGGGGAGCATGAGGCACAGGTCTGCTCCAGCACAGGGTATTGAGGCTCTCAGAGTGGTCTCTGGGGAGGATGGGGTGCAGGGCCCCATGGTAACAGCAGCCATGAATGGTCTGTGGGACTTCATGAGCAGGAGAAGAGCCTTGAAGTAGAGATGATGCGATTGGAGAAAAGGTTATGGGTAAAAGTGCCTGCTTGGAGAAGAGCATGGAGCCATTTAGGATAACAACTGTGTTCAGTTCAATACTGGGTATAAATAGTGATGGAGAAAACCTGATGTGAAATTGAGGACTGTAGTCATTAGCAGAGGAAAATCAGCCATGAGCAAAATTACAATCTGCCAGCAAGAGCTTCTGTGCATTTTCCAACAGCAGAGAGAATGTCTTGATAGTAAACACATCTTGAGGGACCTCTGTGAGCAGTCCAGTGGGATACTTGTCCCTGTGGGCACTCCGAGCAAGGAGCCTGATCTTGGGCGAGGGATTGGGCTGCCTCTGTCCTGGAAGCGTTGGAACCCAGGTGTCAGTGAGTTTGGCTCTCAGTGGCTCTGTATACATAGAAGTTTCTAAATAGGTTTTCTCCTTTGAGGGCAGGATGCCAATGCCCCTCTCTCCAGAGAGCTGTCTTAGGGTAATTCCTTAGGGTGGTCCTGAGCTGAGGAAGAGAAGGGTGAAGCCCAGACCCAGTCTAAGCTCATGTTTCTCCAGGACAGTGATTTAGATGCTGTAGCAGGCAGGGGGATTGGTCTCCCCTCACCCTGGACTGGTATTTTTTGGTTCAGATGAGAAGTGATAGCCCAACACGCTCCAAAGCTGATTTCACTGGCTGATGCTTCAAAGGGCGGGAGATGCTGACTGTCCCAGCAGCGACCACACCCAGGAGTGTGACCTCCACTGCCTCCCAGCAACCCTGCTGGGTCCCCATACAGAAAAGTGAAGAAGCCTCTGGTGAGAGCAATCCATCTGCTTTGTTTGGCATCTTCTGCCCCTTTAAAGCCCCTCATAGAGGCTTATTGTTGAGGGTGCTGCAGGGCTGCTGGTTGTTTGGGTTCAAACCCATCAGGAGTGCTCTGAGGCTGAAAGGACTGTCCCAGAGTGGGTGTCGGAACCGTCAGAACTTGCCCATCTCTGATCCTGTCCTGGTCCACTTTCCTGGCTCAGTGCTGCCAGCCAGGTCACCCACTCTGCTCCGCCTCAGCTGGGCACCCCATGGCCACTCTGCTGCCCTCCAGCTCCGGGCCAGCTGCAGGTGCAGCCCCCCTGCACTGCCTGCTCTCCTCCCTGATCCCATACAGGACAGCTTGCAGCAACTTCTGACAGCCACATTATTTACTTGTTTGCGTCTCCTGCTTAAAAAAAGGGATGCCGAGAGAGTCCAAACCTGCTAATTATACACCTAGCCACCCACACCACCATGTGCTTTACTTCCATCACCGTCCATGCTTCCTTCTTCCCGTATCGCCAGCTCCATGAGCCCTTCCCGTATCTCTCGTGCCTGAGGGGCACGGCGAGGTGCATCCCGGCAAGCCCGGCGAGCTCAGACCCCGGGCCGGCGCCATGCTCACACTAGACGAGCCAACACCAATCACGGGGTGTTGGGGCGCCGTAGCCGCTCCCAGAGATTTATACATATGTACTGGTTCCTGAGCTTTGAGAAACCTTAATTAAGCACAGTAACACACATACAGGCACCGGGCCCAGGCTTTGTCCGCAGACGCCGACCCGGCCCCGCCACGCTGAGGGTCGGAAGCGGTCGGGCCCCGCGGCCGGGGTTGTGCGGGCTGTGCGGGGCTGTACGGGGCGGTGTGGGACTGTGCGGGCGGTGCGGGACTGTGCGGAGCTGTACGGGCTGTGCGGGGCTATGCGGGCCGTGCGGGGCTGTGCGGGATTGTGCGGAGCTGTACAAGGTGGTGCGGGGCTGTGCGGGCTGTGCGGGAGGCACGGCGGGCACTGCGCGGCGCGGCGCAGCGGGGACACCTGGCGGCCGCCCGGCGAGCGCCGGACGCGGCCGAGGCAGGGGACACGGCAACCCCGCTTGTGTGCAGCCAGTGTGCAAGCGCTCCCGGTGTGAAGCTGCTTCCTACCATTCATACCTTAGTTCTGAGCATAGCTGGGTCAGAACACTGCCGCAGAGAAACATTTTTATCAGAGACAATAAAGACCCGATTTCCACCTGGAAATTGCCCAGTTTGACTTGTGATCCTTGAAAAGTAGCCCATTGCATCCCAATTCTCAGAGCAATTTAGTCTCTGTTGGAGCCAGCAGCCCTTTGGTACTGGCTTTCCACCTGTCAGGAGATCAGAACAAGCATTTTGTTCACTCCTTTCCAGCTCTATCAAATCAACTGCATCAAAGGTGTGAACCAGATTCTCTACATCACAAATGCCTCAGCTATCCTCCCTCTAATCCAAGTCCACAGGCTTTGTGTCGCCTTCTTCCGTCCCTCCTGGTCCTCACCAACTCTTTCCCCTCCAGCAGCTTCATAGTCCTTTTCTTCTCCACATCAGTGGCCAGGGTCCAGCTCTCTGTCACTTTGCTTTCCCTGCCCCATGCTTCTTGCCCACCATTTCCCTTCCCACTGCTGTCCCTACTGTGCTCTTTCATTTCTCTGGGTACCATCTCTGCCAGCCCCATTGGTGCTGTCATGTCTCACCACCCTTCCCTCCTGCCCCACACTGAGACCTGCCTCCCCAACATCACCCCTCTGACCTTTCCAGCCCCTAGGCCACCTCACCTGATGCTCGTGCCACAGCAACCTTTACCAGAACTGGTGAAGGCTTTGTTACACCCTGGGGATAAACAGCCCCGCAATCTGCATGCTGGTGCTGTGCCCAAGACAGAAGCAGTGGTGTCAGACAAGCACCCATGGGAGAGCTTCAGTGTTGACTGGAGCAAAAGTGCTTTCTGCAATCATGTCTGTGGAGCTGATGAAAGCACTTCCTTCTCCCCTTCAGCTGTGGTTCACCCTGCAGGGCTCAGGGCTGAGACATGCCAGGTATCCATGCTGCTGAATGGGCTCCTATGACTGAGAGAGGGTTTGGTCCATGCCTGCCAGACACATTGTCTATGAGCTTTCACAGCCCTTCCTTCACCCCCCTCTCCAAAATGACAACTGCCCAGGCGATGCTGTGCTTTTGCTTCTGAGCAGCCTTTGTGAGATGGTTTTCTCTTGGGCAGAATCACAAGCTTGGATGCCCAGAGGCAGAGGTACTGTGTCCTGACTGGACCTGGGCCTCAGCATAGAAGATCCAAAGCACCTCCTGAGAGCTTCTAGGAAGGTCTGGGCTCAGGGACAAGTGCTCAACAAATCTCCTATGCTTTCCTCTTTCATCAGGAGTGGGTCCACATCTGTCCTGGGGCTATGGCAGCTGTACATGGCCATGGTGCTGCTTAACATCAGCTGGATCAGGAGCAGGCATTCACACTGTCCCCTGCTCTCAGACCAGCCAGGGCATGGCAGTGCAGCAGGACACCAGTATCTGAGGGCACCGACCTCCCCTGGTGCTGTCCTGAAAGGGAAAGCCTCCAACCAGGGTGGGCTAACCTTCTCACTCTGGAGTCTGGGGACATGCACCACAGCCACAACCTGCTAATGAGCCTGGGAAGCAAGGCAGAGTGTTTGCTTGACAGGGCAATTAAATGATGATTGATTCTTGGAACAGCTACTTAATTCGTCATTAACTGGCTTATCATAGCCAGCATCTGTGCCAAGGGTCCCTCTGAGAACTGCCTCAGGGGATGTGGTGTGGAAGTGAGATCTGTGAAATACATAGCTAAATTTGCTACCTCTTTATTTTCATGCCTTATTTTGGCTCATTTTACCCAGTACTTGCCTTAAGAAGCTGAGAGTACACAACACAGCTGTGCATTTCCCACTCTGCTGGGGCCTGCTGCAACCGGGCTGGGGAGTGTGGGGGCCCTGCTCAGCCAGCTGGTTCCAGGAGCAGCCGTGCACAGGGGGAGGCAGTTTGGTGGGGAGTCAGCAGCTGTCAGGCAGCAGCAGAGCTGCAGGAATGGTTCAGCTCAACCAGGGCACCGCAGTCTGCCTCCTCCCAGGTGTGCCCAGGTTGTGCATGTATGCTTGTATGTGCACATCCTCCTTGTGCACCTAGAAGCACATCTGTGTGTGCATCCTCCCTGTGCATCTAGCAGCATCTCACCACCATTACCTGCTGCCAGTACTGCCCTGACAAGCCCCATGGGGCTGATGGATATGCACACTATCCAGCCTTCCTGGTAATCAGGACAGAGAATGGCCACTCTTTGACAATTTTGTCTTTTACTGCTTTCTTGCTTTCATCTTCTGACTTCATTCGTCTTTGCCCAACCTTGGTTATTAACAGGCTTTCTTTATCATCAGGTTTATTTTATTACTAGGCTTTCTTTTTTAAGTCCCTGTGTGGCTAAATTCCCTGTAGGATTCAGATAACCCAAATGGGATTTGGGGACAACTGTAGGGCTGGTTGACTCTCTCCTTCCCTGTGCATGTGCATGCAGGGCTGGTCCTCACCCTCTCTGCCATTCCCTCTCTAATGTCATCTCTTAATGATGGCTTGATGGCCCTTGTCTCCACCTGCAAACCCAGACCATTCAGTACATGGTCTCTATGCGATGTGCTGATCTTGGTGACTGAGGTGTGGGAAGCATCTCTAATGCCTCTGATACTGGATCTTTTTCACATCTTCACCATTATTGGAGAGGAAGGTTTCAGCCTGGCTCCTTTCCAGCAGGGCTGAGCACACTGCTGTAAGCATGTTGTGACACTGGCCCTCACTGTCCCCTCCCCACTGCTGACAAATGCCAGGACTGGGCATGAAGGCTGCAGTTGGTGGCTCCTTTGCTTATTTATCAGAAGCACTGTGAGATTTTCTTCTGCACTTTTCCCCTTGTCCCTGCAGTCTCCCAGTGACAGCATCAGTCCCAACCCCCAAGAGTGGAAGGCAGCAAGGAAAAGAGACTTTAGTACAGGTTAATCTTTTATAATTCCAGAGGGTACAGGACTAGCACAGCCTAAATCCTTCTAGCTCTAGCCCTGCCCTATCCTTGCTTTGTGCAGGAGCACCAAGATCCTGGCTCTGCTCTAAGGACAGCTCCAGGACAGTTTGAGGGACCAGAGAGGTTTGAGCTCACCCCAGTTCCCCGGGGTGAAGCCTCAGCCCTGC
Source organism: Illadopsis cleaveri (assembly GCA_013399915.1). Classification (NCBI taxonomy): domain Eukaryota; kingdom Metazoa; phylum Chordata; class Aves; order Passeriformes; family Timaliidae; genus Illadopsis; species Illadopsis cleaveri. The sequence goes on along the minus strand of VXBB01019575.1, from coordinate 60,683 downwards.
CCAGCTCACATTCACAGACTTCCCCATACTTCAGGAATTTTTTCCAGTGATTTCTTTTGCTACCCACACTGTTACTCTTCCAAGTTATGTTCACCCTAGGATTTTTGCTGCCTACAAGCCCTCACTGCCTCAACCCCACAGCCCAGGTCAGTGAGACATCTCCCACCAGCCCTTCTGCCATCCTTTGGGACTCTGAACAGAGTCCATGTCCAGCAGCAGTCCAGCTGCATAGATGCACTCCTCCCACACTGGTTCCCTGGCACCTCCCAAACTGCCTTTTAGGTTTCCAATTCCTCCTAGCTCCTTTCCCTTCTTTCCCCTTCCCACGCTCTGTTTCCCAGTGCTGGCTGTTGTGAATGTATGGCTTTTCTGTGTGGCTCTGCTCCTTCTTCAACCTGTTGCTGAGGACCCAAAGTGAGAAGCACAGCAACTTCCACCCAGGCAGCATCTGCTGCCCAGTGGCCAGCAGTCTGCCTGCAGTCTGTCTGCTGGTGTTTCCCAACACATTTGGAACTGAATCCCTTCAGCAGTTCTCAGCAAGATCCCATTCCTTCCTACCCCAGCTTGCTGCCAGAATCATTTCTTGAGATAAGGTGTGGATGCTGTGCTAAAACTGTCAATTTTCTCTCCCTAGCACTGGGCTCCTGCTTTGGCTGCTGCTCTCAAATGACACTTGGTGACTGGTCTCTCCTTAGTGTTTTGTTAAAAATTAAGTTATTAGCAATCCAATTTGCATGTTAAGGTAAGCAAAGAAGAGATTGTGGTTTCCCGAAAACTGGGATGTAGCTTTGAGCTTCTCTGTGTCCGTGCAGAAAATAAAACCATCTTTGCTACAAATATGCATCTCCCTTAAATATTTTGAAAATACTTAATGGCCATCTGCTGCATGAGGCATTACCAGCTTTATAAGTAGAGGTGGGAGACTGCAGAAGGTAGAGAATGGTTTTGGGAAGGGACAAGTGAAGGGCATTCACCAAAATGCACAATGTTTTAGCAGCACGAGAGGGTTTTTGAACAGTTCCATTTTCCTGAGCAGAATTCCAAAATGTGATGACCACTGCCCAAACAAAGCCAATGGACAGGTCCATTTAAAACCATGCACAGCTCCCAAACCCACATGATGTGGTAGTATTTGGCCAAGAAAACAGGACCACTTGGTCTTTCCACTCTCTAAAGTCTTCAGTTTCTCTATTTATATTTCCTTCTTGAGATTTAAAGCCACGGTGATGTGCTGTCCATCAGAAAACCTAGTGCACCTCAGGGATTCCTACAGCAGGAGGAAATGTGACCCTGCTACACAGCATCCTGCAGAGAAGTCAGGGACTGAGGTCTCTAAGGAGGACAGGAACATTTGAGGTTGCAAGGCAATAAGCTGGCATGGTCTGGGAGCTGGGAAAATGCTAAAAAGACTCTAAAATCTGGGTCTCAGGCAGTGAAGAGGGCAAAGGAATTGTTTCTCTCTCCTGCGAATGCTGATATTTCACTGTACTTTTTCTTTGTTCCAAGGTGGGTTGGGAAGCCAAATGCTCCTCTGAAGGAAAGGGGTGGAAATATTTCATCTGAGAAGTTTACACGGGGTAAAAAAATGAGAGCAGTACAAGGTTTCAGCACTCTGAAATGGAGGAAGGGAGAGGGAAGTGAATTTCCCTCAGGAAGAAACCCATGTTGACATTTGTAACTGAGGATCACATGTGGACTCAGCAGTTTCTGAAGCTGGTGGCCCAGAGCCAAGGCTATCTGGCTGCTGCTGTACCCAGGGGTGGAGCTGGTTTAAACAGCACTTTAATGTGATGGATCATTTACTTAAAATACCACCATTTCAAAATGGACTAAACCTCATGGAGTCTCCCCTTTAATCTCCACATCTTTCTGTTCCTCCTCACAGCTGGCTGAGTACCCAACACTCCCACCCCAGTCTAAACATCACAGCACCCCCTGCCTTCCCTTGGTGGCTCACTGCACTTGCCCCAGCCCCAGCTGAGCCTCGGAGGAGTCCTAGAGAACTTCCTGTGCACTGAAAGCCAGTTAGGTGTATGTGTAATGTCCAGAGGGATACAATTCACCATGGGAAGTCAGGCAGGCTCCTTGAGTGATTGTCAGTCTCTTATCTATTTCTGTGCTGCCAGTCTTTGTCACAGCACATATTATGAAAAGATGCTGTAGGTCCTTTCCTGTCAGGCTGCACATGGCCAACTTAAGATGCATTATAGATATAGCAAGTCCTCATGTTAATCCAGCCTGAATCAGATAACCTTACTGCAGGGCTGCATCCTTATCTTGCTAGCACCTGTGGAGATAGCATTCAAGCTGTGCAGAGGTGGGGAGGGATCTTGTTTTCTCCAGTATTGCCAAATTTTTCTGTTCCCGCTAGCCTCTCAACGTTGGCTGTGCATGGGTGAAAGGCTNCCTCTGCTCCTGCAGGATCTCCCCACCACCACCAGCACTGCTGGCAGCATGGAGAGCGTCCGTGAGCTCCAAAACCCGCTCTTGGCCAAATCCAATGGCCACCTTCGCAGCAGCTATTCTTACCACCAGCATCACAGCCAGGACTACCCCAGCCATCGCTGCCAAGGAAAACTGTATTCCTACATATTCCAAAACACTGGTGGTGCCAGGACTCACCAGCTGCTGGATGCCAGTTCCCTGCAGCTGGCTGTTGAAACTTTGTATGGCCCCAGTTTCATCCTTGTGAAGGATGAGGCCGTTCTCAAGGCCAAAGACAGCAAGATGGAAAGCTGCGAGACCACTTTTACAGAAAGCAAAGAGTCTCCATCTGAAGCTCCTGAAGGGCATGAGGCACAAGGGTCCTGCCTGGTAGAGAGTGACATCCGCATCCAAACTGTTTCCTATGAGGTGGAGGAAGAGGAGCTCCAGGAGTATGAGGTGAGCTTGGACAGGTGGGATAGCACTAAACTCCTCTGGCCATTCTTTCTGGACATTGGCTCAAATTCTTGATAATTTATTCTCCCTTCTTTAGCCAGAACTCCTCCCCAAATCCTTCCATCTCCTGCCTCACCAGCCTCCCTGTGCATCCAGTATTTCTTCTTTCTCCTTATTATTTCTGCTCCTTTTTCCTCACTGCTGACCTCAGAAGGAGGTCAGCTTCTCTAAGAGCAGGCCTGGCTGCCTGCTGCTGGGAGCAAAAGGGAGGTGGGTCTCTGTGGGACCCTTGGGAAATGGGAATGCTTTAACAAGGGCAGCCTGCCACTTCTGTGGCACTCGAGCTAAAGAGAAACAGCAATTCTTGCATAACATCAAAATTCACATGTGTGATGGCAGCAGCTGAGAAAAAGCTTTATCTATATAAAAACAGGATGAATCCTGCACAGGAAGAATGAGAGCTGACAAAGCAGCCTCGTTGCTGTGCTGTGCCACACTGTGGTTTGAGCAGTGGTGCCAAGGCTGGGAAACATCATGCAGGATCTTGAGAGGTGGGAGAGAGTCCCAGAGCTCACTGGAGCTGGTGCCTGATGACCCAGCACAGCTCTGCTTGTTTTGGTGTTGGTAATGTAGCCTGATCAGATGGCAGCAGGGATGTTCCCACCTCTGTGTCCCACCAAGACACATCACTTGCAGGGTGATCTGAGACTGGCCCAGTGGTGTCCAAAGGCAAGAGGGCTCACCACAGCCACTGAGAAGTGACTCACTAAGGAGACAGGGCATGCTGCCCCTGCAATGTAGGCTCCACTTTAAATGCTTTCCCTCACTTCCTAAATTAGTCTAGCAGGATATTGATCTCCTAGGTTCTAATGGGGATAAGTCACTTTGTTTAAGTTTGTTTAAGCTGACAAACAGTCAGTTCTGCCAAAGCTGAAAATATTTCAGTTTAAGACTCTCTTCAATGCCGGGAAATCCCAGACCCCCAGCATTTGCTCTGGCAGGGAGCCGAGAATCCATTTCACTCCTGAATTTGCTGAGCTACATTGCTCCTCATCAAACCATGCTGAAGAGTCTAAAATATTTTTGAACGTTACTCCTTGAATTTGCCAGTGGGAATTGTATGAGAATATGTGACAGGATCAGGAGAGAGTGGGAGCTGGGAGGCGAGGTGCTGAGATGCAGCCTGCAGAGTGGCACGGGGAGGTAGGTGGGCATGTGCTGAATCCATCTGGTTTTGCAGAGCGACTCCTCCAGCGACAGCGAAAGTGAGGATCATTTCCTGATGCTTCCCCCCCGGGACCACTTGGGCTTGGCCCTTTTCTCCATGCTGTGTTGCTTCTGGCCCTTGGGGATTGCTGCCTTCTACTTCTCCCAAGGGGTAAGGAATCTCTTTGCTTGCCTGCAGGTACCAAGTGCTAAAGCAAGGGCCCTGAAAACCACAGCGGCCCATGGAGGTGACCAACACCTTTCTGAATCTAAGGCTCATCTCCATGCCATAGCCATAACTCTGAAGGCTGAGACAAAGGGTGCTCCTGGATGTCTCCACAATCGTTGTTGGGTTGGAACCCCTCCAGTTCTGTGTGGGTTACTGGAGGTCAGGGCTGCATCCTTAACTTTGCCTTTTCTTTGGGTTTTCTGGCTGTTATTTAGGGAACTGGGGCTTCTCTTGCCCCCCTGCCCAGCTTCTCACCCTTCAGCCAGGTCCAGGAAAATGGCATTTTCTGACCCATCTTCCCATTCTCCAGTAATGCAAAGTTCTACACCATGACCCACACTCAGGCAGCTCATCCCAAAGGAGTCAGGCTGCTCTGGAGGCTGGACACAAAGGGGAGCTTGGTGTCCCTATCACACTACAGCTCCTCTCTTGCACTTGTTTCTGATGCACATTGGCTAACCTGTGGGAGCCAATGCCAGGCTGGCAGAGAAGAGGCTGGAGAGTAAATGGCCCTCAGGTTGTAGCAGCTCAGAGGAGCTACTGCATCCTTGAGGGCTTAGCCTGGAGCCTGGACTCACTTAACATCGCTGTTGACCCAGAATAATTCATGCAGAGCCAGGGGATTTACTCCACATTTGCATAGATGCTGCTGTACCAAGAATAGATGGGGGGAGGCATTAAGAAGTTAAATCAAGAGGATAGGAACAGAAGTGGAAAAATATATTACATGAGTGCCTGGCACAGAGCTGGTGAGAGGCAGGGGAAGCATTAATTGATTAGGACCCCAGGGAGCAGCTGATTTCACATTTTTCCATGTAGTACAAGATAGCACAGTGCACCCTTCACGTGATGATGTAGGTGGGGCAGTTTATATCTAGCTCCATGTTCTATAACTACCCCCTTTTTTCACTCACTGAGGCAAGGACTATATCTTTGTTTGGAGTCTTTGCACATTGAGTGCATTGATGCTCACCTGGCAACTTGAACTCAAGTAGTAGGTAATATCTAGAGCAGCTTGGAGTATGCCATGAGCACTCATAGAAGCTGGAAGTTGCCATCCTTCTCCAGAGAGATGGGGATCTGTCTCCACTGCTTGTTTCATTAGCCCTTCAGCAGCAAATAGGCTTCAGCTGAAAACCTCATGCAGGAAAAATCAGGTGACAGCACAGCTGGACCAACAGACCATGCCATCAAGAGTCAGCTCCCTGAGCCTAGGCAATTCTTGTTACTTCTCTATATAGGCTGCACTGGTATCTGGTCAGTACCACACAGCCATCACCCCATGCATGGAGGTCTTACAAGGGTCCAGCCACCCACTCACAGCTCTTGCTGTGTGCCCAGGTGGGTGCTTTCAGACAAGTAGCTGGAGCCCGTGCTTCCCCTGGAGGCAAAATCTGCAGGGAAATGTGTGCAAATGGCATTGCTGTTCTGAGCCCTCCCAGACTGACAGACACCTTGCTGTCTGTTCCCAGCCTCCACAGGCTGCAGTGACCAGACAAAAAGCACTGACTCAGAAATGAAACAACTGCATGCTGGTTAAAGGCCAGGTTGGTACAGCTGTGAGCAACAAGCATTTCTTCTCCTTTCAGACCAGCAAGGCTGTCTCCAAAGGAGATTTTCATCTGGCCAGTTCAGCTTCCCGCCGAGCTCTCTTCCTTGCCGCGCTCTCCATAACCATTGGCACAGGAGTGTACATCGGGGTGGTGGTAGCACTGATCGCTTATCTCTCGAAAGGAGGGCACGTGTAGCTGCCACCTGCATGTCACTGCCATCCCTGGCTGCTGACCTTTCTGGGATTGAGCTTTCCTGCGGAGCACAGAGCACCAGTGCCTGCAAGGGCTGCTTGCACAGCAGGGCCCCAGCATGGATGTCCTGTGCAGGTTTCTTCCTCTTTCAGACAAACAGTAGACCCCCGTTCTCCCTGAGGCTGTGGCGTGTGACCATCTAGAAACAGGGAATTGAGCACCAGCCTGGCTGCTGGGACAAGGAGAAGCACATTTGCCTGGTGGAAGATGTGTAGGAGAGAAACCACGCGCTGCTGCTGGGCTGGTGCAACCACCCAAATCTACAAGACTACAGCTTCCCTTCTCAGCCCTGCAGCTGGGAGATCTGTCACTTGCCCAGGCTTGGCCCATGAAGGGTACACACAGGGAGAAGAGGGAATATGGTGCCAGGGAATGACTGCTGCTTCTTCTGGGAGGCCAGAGTCCTGGTGGGGTCTCCAGACTCCTGTGATGGGGACGACATTCTCACTTCAGTGCCGTGGGGTGGCCAGACCCCTCAGCTGCAGTGAAGTAGGAGGACAGAGCATGGACAAGACCAAGAGGCATGCTTTCTGCATCCCTCTGCAGAGAGACCCCTGATCCACAGGAGAACACCCCATTTGCTGGTTTATCCCAAATCAGAAATGAGGAAGGCAGGCTGGTGGTTGCATACCATCTCTCCCATTGTTGGCGCAAGCTGGTAAAGACAGCAAGGTTTTCTCTGTGTTAATAGTGACTGTCATGATGATCCCAAGTCAGAGGCTTCATAAGGTTGCCATCCCAGAGTGCTGGACTCTCAAAAGATTTGTAATGGAAATCTCTACCTAAGAAGTATCCTGGGAGGGGTGCTGGCCTGAAGGATTCCACTCCTTGTACTAGGTCAGGGCCCTGCACACAAAGAGGGATGGAAAGAAAAGGCTGACAAAACCTGCAGAGTCTGGGGTGGGAGTGCTATTTGTGAGGGGATGAGATCCAGAGAAGGAAGAGATGTGGAAGGAGCCTGAGACACAGAGTGACCTCAACACACTCCTTCCCATGTCTTGGAGAGAGGTATCTCCATCCATCCATATCCATCCATCCATCCATCCATCTCTAGCAACAAGGAAATACCAAGCATCCCCCCTCCCCACATCTTACTTTTCCTACTTGCATATTGTCAGCAACACATTAAATGCTTCAGAGGTGGGTATGAAGGCAGTGGTTGCCCCAAAGGGCTGGTGTTAAGAAGCCATGCCTCACCTCCCACTCTCCAGCATCCGCCTTTGACCATCTCTCCTCTCTCTGGCTCCCCTGTTGCCTCTTTTCCCCATGTGCAGGAGACTGCAGGCAGACTCTGGGCATCCCTCACCCCCTTCCCAGAGTTTCTGGGCAGGCTGCAGCCAGCTTTGCAAGAGATGCAGCATGTTCCTCCAGCTGGATGCCATTCAAATGTACATTTCATCCTAAAGAAGCATGTTAATGTCTGCGATTGCCATTGTACTTGAGCCATAAAAGACAGAAGTGCATCAGAGATCTGTACAGAAGCTGGTCTGAAAGTTCCCATTATGTTTTTTAACATGGAAGAACTAATAAAAAAAGCAAGAGAAAAGACTCTGTTTATAATAACGTGGGGCTGGCTATCAAAGAGGTGAACTTCACAAGAGTGCTGCACTCAAACCTGGCGGTGTTTATGCTGTTCCTGAAGGAAGTTATAATCCAGATGGTGTCTGGGTATCTCGGAGGGAGATGTATTTCAGTGTAGATCACAGTGGGCAAATACCACTGAGAGCAGGATGGTGGTGTAGGCTTTTTTTCCCTGTGTAGCTGGACAAGAATTAGGGAGAGAGACTGGAGCATCTGTGTGTAGTAGAAGCATAAAATCTTCTTGAAGAGGGGCAGAAGAATACAAACATCAGGAGGAAATAAGCAGATCTTGCTTCTGATGGTGGACAGAGAGGCAGTATTTGCGGGAAAGGACTGGCATGTCCAAAAGAGATGAGGTGGCCTTAGAGAAGAGTAATAAGGGGCAGACTCACCTGGCACCCATGTGATGGTTTTCATTCCCCTCTCCTGCATGTGTTCAGCCTTCCTGGATGTCCATCCCTCCAAATAAACAAGCAAGAGCATTATTTCAGGAGAGGGGACATCTGTGGGTACATCTGCAGCAGGGGTGACGAGCCCTACCATGCCCCAGCTCAGTGCTGTCCCACTGAGCTAAAGCCCTCCTCATCTCTCCCCTTCAAGTACCCCAGAATCAGCAGGGGTGGGGGGTCCCTGCTAATTCTGGTCCAGACAAAATTATTTGGGCAGCCAGACCAGAATCTACAATAAGATGCAGCTTTTGCTTCTGAATGTGTAATTCTCCCAGCTGGTTCCCTCCAGGGGCTTCCAAGGGTGGGGGGTCCAGCAGTCTTCAGCCTACTTCCCATGGGCATTCCATCCCTCTGAACCCCAAACTGCTTCTTTGTCTTTTTTTAATTGGAGATGCATGGGGAAAAAGCTAAAGGGCCAGCGGAATTAGAGTCTTTTCCACTAATAGCCTGAATCTCTGATGAACTTGTCAAAGCGGGGGAGAAGGGGCTGTGCCAGAGCATCCCTAAGGGTAGCATTATGCAAATGGAGAAATTAGTTGAAACAGCCTGAAGGGAAACATGTGGAAATTGAAATCCGAGGAAGAGCATGATCACTGCTAAATAACTCACTAAAGACTCACAGCATCCACTGTAGCTGCCTAAGCAAGAAGGGAAGGAAGCAAAAAGGCAACAAGACACAGCAGTCAAGGAAGGTTCAAGCTCCAGAAATTTGACTGAGCTTAAAAAAAGAAGTTAACTAAACTCTACCAGTGGGTGTGGAAGAAGTAACTCTTCACACCCTTCCTCCTGTCCTCCCAGAGAAGGGGTCTCTCTCCCAACCAGGACCCTCAGCTCAGCAGCAAAGCTCTGTAATGGTCCAGATCCCCAACAGGATACTCAAATTTGGGAGGAAGGATGAATAGCCTCAAGTTCTGGCCTGGCAACATGTCTAGCCCAGAAAGGAGAAGGAATGGAGGGAGCCTGGCAGGTCACTGCTGTGGGAGGTGATGCAAAGGGCAGAAAGTGCAAAGATGATCTTTGTCTGTGTAGAGGGGCAGTGATGAAGTGAGATCTCTGGTGGCTGATAAGGGAGGCTTTGGGGTTCTCTGAGATGGGGGTGGAGGAGGGTTGGTAAAACAGCAATGTCCTATAACCACAATCTCCTATCCTTCTCTGCATCCCAGAGCTTTAAAAAAAATAACTGCAAGTGGTACTGAAGAGTTCCATGACATAGCAGAACAACTCCTTCTTCTCCATTCATGAGTAGGACATCTGTTTGTAACCAAGTTCCCCATCAGATGGCTGCAGGTGCCTGTCCCTGTGAACAGAGGTACTGTCTGGTACCCTCAGCACAGGCACCTCATCCCTGGCCTCAGCAACCCTGTACCATCACCCTCCTGCCCTGCTCCCCACATGCCCATGCTCTGGCTCAGTTGCCCCACCAGTACTACCAGCCTTCATCCTAAACCAGTGACGCTGAGAGGCAGATACACACAGTCACCAGAAAGCCCATGCCCTGCCCTCTTCCCCAAATCTGTGCACAAACACCCCTCTCGTTTCACACACTCTGTGGCCATTGGCTTGCCAGAAGTGCCATGATCAGGTGTCCCAGATGCCCTCCTTGCTGTGAGGACAAGGACTTGGGGACTAAGCCAGCCCCACTGCGTGGACTGGTTGAACATCCCCTCCATTCCTCCCCTGCCTTGGAGATGCTCCTTGCTCAGCCAGAAGCTCAGAGCAGCACTGTCTGAGATGTATTGGGATTTGGTTTCTTTTCACAGCAGTGGAAAACACGTCTTCCAGCTTGAGCTCCTTTTGTAACCTCCACAGCATCAGGGTGAGTACTTCCTTTGGGCCTTTCTCTTCAGAAGCGGCTAAGGACAGGCTGGATGCAGCCTGTGCCAAGGGCAGGGGTGGCTTTTGAATTCTACCTCCTTCTGGGATACAGCCAGGAAGAAAGCTGCTGGGGAAGAAAGCACCAGCACCTCAGCACAGATCTGAGCGATCAATACATTTGAGCTGTCGCCTGCTCTGCTGCTACTGCTCGCCCCTCAGCAAGTGCTGTCCCAAAACAGTCTCACTGGCTACAAATAGAGCTGGGAAGTGGTGATGGGGGAAGCTGGCATGGGGCCATGCTGGATCTCACTCCTCTTCCCACAGGGATGAGGTGAGAGAACAGCAAAGTGGAAAGAAACTGGTGTGATTTGTGGGGGACTCAGAACCCCTGTGTGACACTGTCCCCAGCCAATGGGATCCACTAGGACACTGGTCAACCTGCCCCAGCCAACCTGCCCTTCTTTGGGGTCAGCCCCAGGGTGGGTGATGTGGAAACTACCAGAGCAGGATATGGAGTGTCCTTCCTGCCACACTCCCAGCACCCTCACTCCCTGGGAGGACAAAGTCCCTTGCAGAGGCAAAGGCACCATCTGCTCTTCTCACCAGCACCTATCAGTGGGGTGGGATTGCAACCATGCTGGTAGAGCAAAAATGCCTTTATTTCACCCCCATCTCTCATCTGGAGGATAGTGAGAAAAGAGACATGGAGAAATAAAAGCAGAGTGAGTCTTTTGGCTCACTTAATAGCATAGTGAGTGTTTTCCCTTCACAGTAATCCAGTAAGGAAATAGCTAATTACTTGAAACAGGGCAAAATTTCATTTCTGTCAAAAAAAAAAAACCAAAAAACCCCTTTAAAAATCATGCAGCAGTGCATCTCTTCACCTAGTTTATCTTTTCCTCTTTGCTCCTCAAAAACAGCCTGCAGTGGAGAGAGCATGGGGAGGCACAGCCTGTGGCAATGTCATCTCTCCTGGGGCTGGTGGGATAGGATTTTTACAGAGAGAAGCCAATTAAGAGCTATCACTCAGGCAGGCATTAGCTGCTGGGAAATCAGGAGCTTCATTACCTCTCCTCTCACCACACATGCAGGCACCAGCTCACTCTTCCAGACTGGCAGCCATATGTGCTAGAACACTGCTGGGGTCAAGCTGTCCCCGTGGGGCAAGAGGACAAGTGGTGTCAAGAGGGGACAGAGCACTAGGTGGGGACACCTTGCTGAGGACAAAGGCATATGCTGTCTCCATGGTCACTGGTGAGCAACAGGGCTTGCTGTGATGCCTCTGGAGGGCTTAGTTAGTGAGGATCCTCCCTCCACTGCTCATCTATCCCTTGTGGTGCCAAGGGACTGTACCCAATACAGCCCCCTCTCCACTGTTCCACTCCGTGCCCTGGTGGTGTCCAGGCACATTTGGGGACCCCATCTACAGGTGCGCTGCTCCTCTGAGCTGACCCTGGTTTTGCTCTAGTTGATGTCTGGGCTGGTTCTCAGAAGCAAGAAAGACCTTTGCAGATGGACCACAAATGCCCTTTAGTAGGTGTATCTTGAAGATGCAATTTAAATAGTCTCATTGATGGTACTTCAGAAGCTTTGAAGACCCAAGTCTAACAGGTGTCAGAAGCACCCAACTTGGGAGTTCCTAGGCCAGACAGGGCCTGTGTCTCCCCACCCAAAATCAGCAGGATCTCCCTCAGGCCAAGCTCCCCTGAGCAGAGAAGCTAGTGCTGCCCCTCCAGCTATGCCAGAGAGTGGGATGGGATGGCATGGCACGGGATGGGGACAGTGGCAGAAGAGCCTCTCTTCTCCCCCCACCCTGCCCCACTCCTGCTCATTTCTGCTCAGGAGCTGGGAGCTTTTCTGGCTGAAGAGCTGCTCTCAACTTCCTCTCATCCTCTGAAGGCTTCCCAGCAGAAATGCCCCCAGCCTGCAGTTGCTCCCTCTGCTTTTGGAGACACAATGCTTAACCAGGGTTTAATCCTTTCAGTATTTGCTGACTTCATCTTTAAAATAAATCTTGTTGCTTAATCAATGTCAGGCAGGATCAATCCCAGTTTCTCGCAGAAGTCAGAGTGCAGACAGAGTGCTGCCTTCTCCTGGCACAGAGAGCTGAGGGACAGCCCAGTGGGCAAGGGGTCCTTCCTGCCACCCAGGCAGACTCCTTGCCCAGACTCACGTAATTACAGAAGTGCCATGAAGATACAACTTTGTTCTCAAGCAGCTGAGTTCAACAGGAGTGTGTGTCCATCCTGCCACAGCTCTCCTACCTTTCCCAGCACTACAGTTACTAAAGCGATGGAAAGGGATGGGGAGATCAGTAAAGGAAGATGACAGGGGAGGAGAAATGAAATGCAAATATAAGTGCAATATCTGCTGAAATGCCATTCTCAAAATGGTATATCAAAGTCTAGGCATAGGCACCAGACTCTTGACAGTATTAGGCTAGAAAAAAGGAAGTTTGCTTCCTAAAGTGCTTTCATACCTGGGTACTTCCTCCAAAACTGCATTATTTTCCAGATGTTGACTGTGCTAAAATAGCCTTACACATCAGCTTACTTGTTTTCTAGAAGAGGAAAGGCTGGGAACACTGCATCTGGAACTTGGCCAAACTGCTAGGATGGAACCACAGAGTTGTCAGGTGAGGGCTGGTCCAAGAAAGCTAAGACAGGTATTAATGGGCTGTTGATATTTTAGAAGATCAATTGGGCTGGAGGGCACGACCCTTAAGGATCTATATGAGGATTGATCTTCCACATTTTCGCTAGCAAGCTGGCATAGGAAAGACGGGTACCTTAGTGTTATTTGCTAATGAGACAAATTAGGAGGGGTTGGAAATACAGAAGAAGAGTAGAGAAACTGGACTGCCTTGAAGGCAGGAGTGGTGGAGATAGGATGAAATGCAGGGAAATGCGATGAGGTGTTGCCAGCAGGAATTGCTGCCGCAGGCAGGAAGGTCCTCAGCTGGCAGCAACCAGAGAAAGGCCTGAGCCATTGCTCCAACATGAAAAAGGCAGATCTGATGTTTGGGTAATTGGTTCAGAAAAAAAATATTCATGAAGCATAATGGCAGGGCAATGATGGGCCACAGCTGGACTCCAGAAGACATTTTCAGCCACAGCACATGAGATGAATTTTAATGGCAAGAAGGCAGAGCAGGTGGTAGAAGAACAGGGAACAGGACCAGGCAGTGGCTGGAGTAACCTGCTGGGACAGAGGCAGATGGTTCCCCACAAATACCACTGAGGCACAGGAGGAAGATTCTGTTTGAAAAACTGAATTGGCTTGGCAGCATGAGTTGCCTGTAGTCTGGATCTATGGAGGGAATTATACAGGAGATTAATAAAAACGACCGCTTTTTTTCCTCTTCTCATCATTTTTTCCCTCCCCACACAGATATTCTTGATAATGAATTGCTGCTATGCTCATGAGCAGTTCTGAATGGTGGCTCTGGCTTCTCTATCTTCCTGCTGCCACTACTTCTCCACTCTGATGATCTCAGCAAAGCACAGGAGCTATCCTGTGAAATGCAACCCTTTTGCCACCTTGATGTGCTTTTAAGACCAATACTATTGCTCTTTGTACCAACAAACAAGCTGCCTGTGCAAAATCTGGTGGCAAAACCATACTTGATCTAACGTGTACAAGCTAAGTGCCCCAAAGCTTTGCTTGGGCATAATCAACTATTCCCACAGCACCTGGGCAGGCTCTGCTGCACTGCACTGCCCACCTTCCATACTCCTCCCACAGATGCAAATGAGATGCCTTAGTAGCAGGGCAGAGGAGAGCCCTAAATTACAGGTAAGGGAAAGGCTGGTCCCCATGTGCTTTGCAGCCCCCTAGCCTCTGCTTTTCAGTCACCTTTTAATTTTCCTCTTTTCTGGGGTCAGTTCTTATAAGCACCTGTCTGTGAAGGAGTTTAGGTGACATCTGAGCTAAATCCCACTGTCCAGGTACAAGGGGAGGGATTCACTGCCGGGCAGTGTGATGCGGAGCAGCAGAGCCTGCCTCAAATTCATCTCCGACCACCAGCTCAGTGTGAGAGCGGCATGACATTTGCAAATCAAGTGCTACAATTTCCCCCCATTTAAGCTCTGCTCAGCCACAAGCACCCACCATTTAGGTGGCCAACTGGCAGTGATCCAATGTGGCCTGCTGCCGTCAAGGCACAGGGAGGGAGATAAGTATTATTTTCCCCATCATGCCCCACCCAGGCATCCAGCTAAGGGCAGAAAAAACATTACCCCTAGATCTCTTCACCAGGGCTTCTAAAAATTGTCTTGCAAAGGGTTGTGGAGCCCAGCACCCAGAAGAGATTCATTCTGCAGCTGGCCAGGTGTGATGCATGCAGCACTCCCAGTTCAAGGAGAATTGGGTGACGTGAAGCAGAAGCCATTCCTTCACCCTGCAGAGCCCTGGGTCACACCACAAAGGCTCCCCCAGGCTCTCCTGATGCCCACCTGCCCCCAGCAGCAGTTGACCATTACCCCTTGTGCTGTGCCATGCTGATGGATGCTCCAGCCCTGCTGTCGGGCACAGTCTGCCCCAGCCTCATGGCCACCCAAATAGGGCCCATGTTGGCACCCACTGTCAGAAAACCCACCCTCCCTGCTGGTCCCCTTGGCTCAAGCAGTGCAGGAAACACTCTGGGGGTCTTCCATCCATTTTCACAGCTGCTGCCACAACCGCCACTGCTGCTGAAAGCAGCTATCTCCAGCCTCCAGCAGTTTGCAGACACAGGTAATCTTTCTGGAGTAATTACCAGCTCACTCCCTTAGAGGAGTTCATAGATGAGTCCTCCCTGGCAGCTAATTACTTCAATTACTTCCTGACACAGAGCCCAGCGCTCTCTGCAGCAGCACACAGCACTGCTTGGCAGCTTCCTGCTCCTTATGTGCCTCCCTTCCCAAAGCAGCAAGTGCCCCAGAACCCCTTCTCTGGGACCACAGGAGGACATGCTGGAGTGGATGGGTGGTGGTGAGATCCCACCATCACCAAGGACAAGGAGATAAATGGTTTCTTAAGACATGCCCTAGATGCTGGTTCAACATGACTGCCCCACCACAGGACAGCCCTGAGCACCCCTTCCTCCTGCAGGCTGCTGCACAAGAAAGCTCAGCAGAACTTTCTAGCATAGCACCCCTCTCTGCCTAGGAAGCTCACCGGGAGTGAAGCCAGACTACGTCAGGAACAGGACTGGGCTGCACCAGCCAGTGACAGATTCCAGACACCTTAAGGAAAAAAACAAGTTATTTGTGAACAAGTTTGGGAGGAGGGGGTGGGGCTAGAACAGGGGAATGGGTTTGGGACAGACACACCACATGTGTTACGGCATCTCCTCTTAACATGGTAACCAAAGCTCATAATGCCCTGTCAAAGGCCTGAGAGTAAGACAAGAGTCAGTCCTGCTGACCCAGCTCAGGAACTAACCTTGAAAACGCAGAGCTTGGGAAGCTCTCCTCCCACATCTGTAGGTTGCTCTGACTTCTGACAGCTTCCTGGGAAGCAAGAGCAGGTACTGCAGTTGTCACCACAACCCTCGGTGGTACCAGCCAGTCCCAGACATACTACAGCTTAGTCCTGCACAGCCATGCTGACAGACACCACAGGAGAACTCATACACTAAGGGGATGAGGGTTTCTGGAGTCAGGCAGGGACCTCCTCAGCCTCCTCAAGATGCCCACACAGCAAAGGTGCAAACAGCCTCCCAGTACATCACCACCACTTCAGGGCAGGACCACCAACATCTCAGACACTGTCCCTAGATCCCTGCTGTCACACAGGGTTCTGCACACTAGGTTATCTCCAGCCTTACATCTGTTCTGGAAAGCAAGCCTTAGGCTTTTACCAGGGAGAGCACAGCTCCAGCCAGGCCTCCAGAAAGGAGACATCAAGCAGCAGATACTCCCCACCAGGAACCAAGAAGCAGAAGAGAACCTTCTCAGGAGCAGGGATTGAGGTGTGCACAGGCTCTCCCTGCCCATTAGACAGTTTTAGAAAGCAGAGAGGGAGGGGGAAGCCTTGCCTAGAAATCATGCAGAGGGAGTGAGAAACCACACAGGACTAGGAGTGGAAATGTCTTTATTGCTTTGGTTCCTTACAAGATACAGACATCCATGTTGCTTGCAGCAGAGCACAAGGGATGCAAGGACACTGGGCACACAAGTTGCAGTCCCTCTGCATTCTCCTGGACACCAGGGAAGAGAAACCCTAGAAACATAAGGCAGCTGCCAGCTGAGAGAAGAAAGGTTAGTGTGAAAGGTTATTGCTACAAGACTGAAAGGTCAGGGACAGCTTCTCCAGAGCCTGCAGAAGACACTGACTCCTAGTTTAGCATTCCCAGCATACAGATTACAGTGAGGACACAAACAAGTCTGCTCATCTACCAGCCTCTGCTCCATCTAGGAGAGATCATGGCAGCCAGAGGCAGATATTAAAAGCCAGATTCACTCACCCCAAGTGAAGCTTTTATTCTCCTTAGCTGGGAAAAGCCCAGACCAAAGACGCTTCTTACATAAAGCTGAGCACTCCCTAAATCTCTCCTCACCTACAGCTGAGCTACTACTACCCAGCTCATTGATGAGATGCTGGGCACCTCCATGCTCATCCTGAACATCCACATTACTCGTTCAAGCAATTGCCTGGGGCAGAGAGACTTTCACATCCTCCATCTCATGAGGCCCAGCAGCATCCCATGACACTGGCACAGTATTACCTCCCTTGCTCATCCTCTGAGCACAAAGAGAGGAAAATTACTTGGCCCCTCTCCATTGGGATACTCAATGCTTTCTCCTTCCACTCCTCCAGCCTCTGAGAATATGCACTGTGAGGATGCTTCCATACCTGATTGAACCACACAAAAAAGAAAGCCAGAGACTAGGAACAAAACAAAACCAAACCAGAACAAAAATTAGCAAGGCCCCAATCTGGGCACCTCACTAGAGGGCCAAAGGGCACATCAGCAGAGGAGCTGTGGCCAAGCCAGCTGGCACTCAGGCATCCACCAATGTCAGCCCATCATGCAGGGCACGCTTCCACATGTAATAGGTGGAACGGGCCGTGAGTGGGAAGCGGGCACTGAATTCTTTGTAGGTTGGGAAGGTCTTCGACTCAAAGCGCTGCTGCAGGAACAGCTTGGCCTGTGCCTTGAACTGGGCAGTGGCGATCACATCCATCACAAACATCCGGCTGTTGGCTCTCTCTGACATGGCATAGCCCGAAATGGAGGTGTTGCCCGGCATGGCAGGCACTGGCTTATCTATGTGCTTGCTGGCTACCTCCAAATGGCACTGCGGTTTGAGGTCTGGCTCTGCTCTTGGAGGTGCCAGGGAAGCCATACGGTTCAATGGCAGGCTGGAGCTGCTCCAGGGCAGGCGATGCTGCCAAATGGTTTGGCCACTGCCCTTCCAAAACCAGTAGGCTGTGGAGGAGAGAGATGGATAGCGCAGGCGGTACTTGCAGAACGGCAGCTGCCATTGCTGGACCTGCCTCCTGGCCACATCCCGCAGCTGCCTTCTCCAGCACAGAGAGGGCTGGAGCTGCAGGAGACTCCTGGATGCTGGCCGGTCTCCATTCCGTCTCTTCCTAACAGGCACATTGCTTGGCTTCAACTGCAGGAATGGCTTTCCTATAGCTAGAGTTTTCTGGTTACCCAAGGGTGACTGGGGGTGTTTGAAGTTGGGGTTCTCCTTGATTGCTTTTCTTCGCCAGTTATAGTAAGTGGACCTGGAGATGCCAGGGAAGCTGCGTTTGAAGCATCTGTAAGGCACCAGAGTGTTCATGGAAATGCATTTCTCCAGGTAGGATTTGGCTCCTTGCATAAAGATGCCTGCTTGAATGGGATCTAGGGAAGGACTTGAGCATTTTAAGCTCCCTTGTGGATTTACTGGCTCATTCACATCAGCCTTTTTTGGGACAGCCCTGTGAAGTTCCTGCAACCTGTGGGCCTCAGACAGAGCAGAGGCATCACCATTAACCATGCTCTGCATCTCATGCTTCCAGGCATAGTATGTGGATCGGGAGATTTCTGGAAACATTTGTCGGAAGTGCTGGAGGGGGATTATATTGCCCTCCTGAAAGCAGGACTGAAGGAAGTGTTTGGCTGCAAACCTGGCAGCTGCTTTCTGCCGGTGCTCACGGGACTGGCGCTTCCAGCGGTAGAAGGTGCTCTTGGTGATGCTGTAGCGGTCACGCAGGTTGGAGTAGGTCAACTGGGGGTCACTGTTCAGCAGCTCAAGGGTCTTCATGGGCTGGACAGGAGGCTCTGGTGAAGGTATTGTGGGTTCCAGCTCCTCCAGGCCAACCACAGCCACAAAGTACTGCGCTTTGAAGACCTGCTGGGAGAGCTGCTGCCCTGACCACATGATGTGTAGTGTGGAGGTTCGTGGGCCACACTTCCTGGGCCGGATAAGCCGGTTAAAATAGGGTCGGATCTTCAAGTTGCTCATAGGATAGATGGAGTAGATGTTACACTGCAGTACTGAGGCAAGGGCATAGACGTGCCACATGTTGGCAAAGGTGCCAGGAAAACAGGTAGCTTTGATATCAGCATCAAAGATGGCTTCCAGGATAGCCATGGGGAGGCTGGTCATCTCTGGGGTCTCCTCAGTGCAGAGGGAGTAGCGGGCAGCCTGCAGCATCACTTTGGAATCAATCATGCCATTTAAGTAGTATTGTTTGTGCAGCAGCATCTCCACTACAGTACGCACCTGCAGCTCCAGGCTGAGGCTGGGGTTGCCCCAGAGCAGCACACTGGCAGCCTCAAAGAGGCGGTTTCCCTCACCTTTGCAAACGAGAGGCAGCATGTTACTTGGGGCATCCTCAGGATAGAGGCTCCTGGCTACCCGGTCAACCTCCAGCTCCTCTTGGAACTGACTCCCACAATAGCCAGGTAGGGAAAAAGATGACAAGGTCCTCTCTGCCTCCAGCGCAGCACTGGTGAGGCCCTCCAGACCAAAGCATTCAGTGGCTTCCTGTAGCTCCTGCAGCACAGACTGCACCAGCTGGTGCCTCTGGATCATCCTGAAAGAGGGCAAAAAGAAAGAAGTCACTGGAGATGAATTGCACACTCCAGGCTGGCAGTGGCCTGGCCTCCAGATCCAGATCCTGCCCAAAGGACAGGATGGGGGAAAAAAGCAGAGGAAAGGCCACCATGCACATTCCAGAGACAAAGGAAGAAGACTGTCCTCACCAGGCAGACCAGGGAGTGGGACATGGGCTCAGCTTGCTCATCAGTGACCTCCTGTGGGCAGCACATATGGCACACAGCCTCCACTTGTCTAAGCAAAACTAAGGAGTGACTGCACGCAGGGGGTGGGCTACCACTGCATATCTGGCTTTGGCCTGGCATCACCCCTACACCCACCTCTCCCACTAGTAGTTCCATCATTTCCATTTTACTACTCCCCTATCAGCACCCAGAGGAAAGAGTTTCCCTCAAAGGGAAAACATTCATCATCTTTGCAGGAAAGGATCTGTGATAGAACCACCTTGGGTGGGGCCATGGACGCACATGGCTCAAGCTGTTCAAGCTCAACAGAAGAAGGGGCAAGGAGCTTGCCTTCTCCCTCAGAGCAGGTCACTGCAGCTGCACTCATTGCATGGATCAAAACCTGTCTCAGAACCTGGAACGGAAGTGACAAAGCCATCCCAAGCCACGGCTACTGCTGCCTGAGCCAACACTAGATGTCACTTGCTCCTCAGCAGACACACCACCACCAGCTAAGGAGAAGGCACAAAAGGAGGGCTTCTCCTAGACAAGCTACCTACCAGGCAGGAGGCAACCCAAAAGTACAGACAGAATGCAAGCACTGAGTGGGTATTTCAGAGTCTTTATGGACTGCCCCTCCCTGCCTGAGCCAGTCCCAGTCCTGTCCTACCTTCCTCTGCATGCCAATTCCCACTCATGAAATACAAAGGATCAAACCTGCACTGCCCTCTTTGTCCAGCTTTTGGATTCCTATGTGGTTCTGTCCCCATCACTGCAGGGGCTTTCATGATGGCTGCATGGCTCTTAGCTCCAGCTTCATCAGGGTAGCCCTCTTTCAGCCTCTCTCAGCCAGCTCAGGCCTCTCCCCAGCCAGCCTACTCTCTCCCTCTTGGGCCAGTTTTCTCCCAAGGGCCACAACACCTCACTCAAGAAGCCAAATCCCCTTCATTTTGTCCTAAGCTCCATTCTCATATCATGCCTAATATGTACAGCATCACTTTGAAGCCTGCTCAGTTCACAGCCCAGCCAGAGCTCACCTTCTCTCAACACCTCACAGGTATCACTACGTATTCAGAGCTCTGCAGGTACATGAAGAAGAGCAGAGGCAGGAAAAGCAGCAGCTCTACAGTAAAGCAAATGTCCTGCCTGAACTCTCCCAATTTTCAGCCCTGCTGCAGATATGGTTATTAGTGCTGTAACACCTATGGCCTCTGGCCATGACCAAATCCCATGAGGTGCCACAGAATTACATAGACACATACAAGCTCTTCCTCACAAGGAGCCTCCATGCTGCTGCTGCCACCGCCCCTTGCCTTTAATCAGATCACAGGTAGTCACCAATTGCATCCCTTCCCCTGCTCCAAACTCCTCCACAATCTCCTGCATGTCAGAGGCCAGAACGTTCTTACAGCTGCTCCCGCAGCTGTAGAGTATCAGTTACTAGAGACAAACACAATGCACACAGCTGTGAAGCAGCAAAGATAAACTAGTCCTAAAATCCTGGTCTGAGGTGGTATGGAATTGTCACTTCTGGTCAGGTCTGCATTGTTATTTTCCTAGAATTCTGTAGACATTTAAAGTTTATAGAAACATACATAATTTATAGACATTTTGATTAAGCCTATGTTGAGTGACATGTGCTTGAGAAGCTGAAACAAAGGCACAATGCAGGACAAATTATAGGGCTGACAGAACCCAAGTTCTCCCTCTCTTTGGTCTGTCAAATGCTTTGGGGGCCAGACACCCCCTTGCAGCAGCCAAGGTCTGCTGAGCACTGTCCCACCAGGAGAGCCAAGAAAGGCAAGACAGACTTGTTTCTCACTGGAGAGGGTGAGGACATAGTTGACATAGGCGAGACAGCATCAGCAACAATCCTGGTATTTTTGTCCTAGTGGGCATTTCCCACTCCCTTATAGACTGGGGGAGACAGAGAGAGGGAGAGCTGGAGGCATAGCTTAATGGCCATTAATCTTTTTCTTCAATAAATCCACAGCCTCAATGTCACTGTCAGCTCCTGCTGCCCAGAGCAATCCTAAGGCAAAACCCACAGCTGAATCAGCAGCAGGCAGCTCCTGGGGCAGGTGGAGAGGGGCTTGGGTAAATCAGAAGCAGAAGTGAGACAAGCTGGGGGGCTTGGTTTATGACCAGATCAAACCCAGCAGCTCTCAGCACAGAGGACCTGATGCAAAGGAACAATTTTCCCTGCACACCCCCAGGGAAGCATACCGAACACGACAGACAAGTGTTCACTAAACCACCTCAGCACCAAGAAGTAACCAAGGGAGCTTTTCGCTGCTGATAAAGGTTTTACCTAACCTGGCCACTTTTGCATTGTAACAGATAAGGAAACAGCTGCAGGTCACGTTCCCTCACCTAAACTGATGGGCCAGTGGCATCCAGTAGTGCAAGTTCCCCCAGCCAGTCCTAAAAATGCTCCCACCAGGAGGAATCCAGGAGACTTCAGCCCCAACTGCCCAGGACCCCTGGTACCTCACAGGAGCAGGGGTGTCCATGAACCCCAGCCCAGCTGGGTTAAGTGGCTCACTTCCCAGCCCCAGCTGTGGGTTCAGGCCATCCCAGTGGTAAGGGCTCTCATTTGAGAGAAGGATATTTGAACCACCCGGACCGTACAGCAGGAGCACAGAAGTGATAGTCTCCAGGAGCTGTCTAGGCTAGACATACCACCAAAGGAGCTCCTGGTGTNGCTGGGGGAGACGCCGCCGGTGCCCGGGCAGCTGCCGAGCGGAGACCGAAGGCAGAACGGGACCGGACACGCGCCCGGAGATGGTGCCGCCACAGCGGGGGAGCCCGTGGGTTTAGAAGAGATGGCGAGGAGCCGCGGCCCCGACGGCGCCCGGCACAGCTCCGCACTCCCCTGACTCCGCGGGTCAAGTCACGCCCAGCCCGCACCCTNACCCCTGGTACCTCACAGGAGCAGGGGTGTCCATGAACCCCAGCCCAGCTGGGTTAAGTGGCTCACTTCCCAGCCCCAGCTGTGGGTTCAGGCCATCCCAGTGGTAAGGGCTCTCATTTGAGAGAAGGATATTTGAACCACCCGGACCGTACAGCAGGAGCACAGAAGTGATAGTCTCCAGGAGCTGTCTAGGCTAGACATACCACCAAAGGAGCTCCTGGTGTGAGCAGCAAAGGCAGCAGGATGCCTGCTCTATCTACCAACATCCACACGTCCACCGAAGCTCACAAACGGGGCGTCGCTCACTGGGAGAGGGAAAAGCCTCAGACCCACCTTAACCTAGGCCGAAGCGCTGCGGCCAAGCCCGGCTTCGTCCGCCCCTCGGGCGGGGGCACTGAGCGCTCGGGTGCGGGCGGCCCCTGACAGACACCCCCAGCCCCGAGCACCCGCGGCTGCTCGCGCCTCTCCCGAGGGCGGCGGAGGTGGCTCTGTGCGGNAAGCGGGCCATCCCCGCGGCCCCGGCCCAGATGAAAGCGGAGCGGGCCGGGGGTCACTTCCAAAGCTAAAGTGATAATGGCCATTGTGCCGCTGCCGCCTACTTAAAGGGCCCGCCGCCTCGGGCCGCCCTATCCCGCTGCGCCCCGGAGCGCCCAGGCACCCTGCGCCCCAAAGCATCCTCCTGCCCCACACTCCGCCCGGGCTTGCAGCCCCATGGCGAGTGGCGGATCCCACTGGGGCCACGGGGTGGGACCTGGGCGCCTGCGTGGGGCACCCATCGTGTCCCACGGGGAGGAGGCAGATCCCAGGTGTCACTGCAGCCCAAGGGTTGGCACAGCCTGTATGTGTGTCTGCTCCCTTCTCCCAGCTCGCTCCTGGCGAGGCCACGGTCCTTCTCTTCTGCTAGCTAGGAGATGCCCTTTCTCCTTTCCAAGTGGTGCCCTTTCACCAGCAAGGCCAGGCTGGTGGGACCCCTGGGCTCCTAAAGCAGACAAAGCCCATCAAAACCTTCTCGTTTGTCTGTGGGAGCCACTCAAATGACAGAAACCTTTTCCCTGGCCTCAGCTCTGGGCAGCCTCCTGGACAGCCTTACATCTGCCTGCTGGTGCTGGCGCCCTCAGTGGAGCCATCTTTCTCCCCATTATCTCTGCCCTGCTGCCTCCTTAGCCTAATCTTGGGGCCGAGGTCCCCCTCCTTAACTCCCACTCTGACAATGGCTTCATCCTGTCTCTTGGGCATCACGTGAGGCTGTGCAAACAGCCAGCACGTCAAGCATCTCGTTCCAGCGTCGCTCCAGCATTACTAATTTGTCAACACCACCTCCACCCTATGGCCTCTTCACATGTCCAGAACTGAAGAGCTTCCACCAGAACCTGTCTTATCCCAGCCTATACCACCCCAAAACAGGAACCCAAGGAGCCCATCTGCTCTTGGATGTGAGACCTGGGTGCATGGTAATGACAGGGGTCATAGTTTGGTCAAGAGGGAAGAGCTGGGATCTTTGCTGTGTCAGTGCTTCGTGTTCCCTGTGTGTGTGTAGCTCTGGTTGCAGGCAGTATCTAGTTTCCTCTCCCCCTCCCCAGCCTATCCCTGGGGACCAGCCTGAAACCTGCCACAATTGCCCCAAATCCAGTGAGGCACACAAACTCCTGATGCCAGACACAGCAAGGGCTTCCTGCTCTACATGCCTCTTCCCTTGGGGAACCTCACTGTGGCACTCATTTCTGCTTCAGCATTTGGCAACGAGAGGGCAGGTGGGCTCACGGAGACACCATGTGTAGGATTCCTGTGCAATTCAGGAAGCACCTAAACACAGATATTTCAAAGGGTCAATGTGCCCAGCTCCCTCTCCTGCTGCCTTCCTTTCCACTGTAGTCCAGGGGCAAGCATTGCCACACAAGTCAAGGCATACCTTCATTGCCCAGAAGCACATATCCCAGAGCATTTTTTCCCACTTCTCTTGTCTCACATTTGATCCCAGGAATGCAGGGGGAGGCCAGGCAAGGAGGGTTTGACAGGAGGAAAGGGCTCCCTGGAAGCTGTGGACTAGCTGCTTGAGAGTCCTCCCAGCCTCAGTTAAGAGTCATCACTCCAGGTGACACTGAACCCTGGCCTTCAGGAATCAAAGAGATCACTCTCACAGGACACAGAGAAGCTACAGTACTAGGAAGAGAGACCTAAACCATTTCCTTGCGAGCTTTATCCTCTTCAGACTATCTTTCAAAGCCAGCTCCACTCTCTCTATCAACCTGTCCAGTCCTGGCTCTTTTCCCCTCTGGCAGGCTGGTGTTCATATCCACAGCTGCTGAACTTCCCTTCTCATCCTTCATCCTTTTAAGTTCTTCGGTTGCAAATGCAAAGCAGTGCTCACAGGGCAGTGAGACACTGGTAAATGCCGGAGTCAGCAGGGTCAGTGATTAACATAGGAGCTGGAAAACACACAAAGAGACAGCTTGGGCAGTTCTGTTATGCAGATGACTGCACACACCCGCTTCCAGCTTATAAACAAGTAGTTAGCATTTTTCTGTTCCTTGGAGGAGTTCAGTGGGGGACCAGAGTACTTCCTGCTTTGGTGCAGGATGCTTCAGCATTACAACCATGGAGACTGTGCAGTTTAGCTATGGCTATCACAAGCTTTTCTGTCTGCTGTGTTTTAACCTGCCTGCTTGCAGCCCATTCTCTCCCAGACAAGGCTTAGAGAAAAGGTGCAGAGATACCCACCTGTGGGGGGTCTCCAGGCACCATGTTACCAGCCATGCTGCAAGGCAGGTTTTACTGCTCCAAGTTTGGGCACAGAGTCTTCTCCCAGGTCAAGGGCAACCTCTTTGTTCAGCAGATAGAATTCTTGTTGGCTTGAACCTCATGAGGAAGGATGTCTCAAGGACTTGGTGCTGAGTTCTTGTATAATAAGACAGGGCTTGCTCTGGTTCTGTCACTGGAATGTGACAATCTTGACAGTGTCACACGTGGGGACAACATTTAAACACTCAGCTATCCACCCCATCAGGGAAGTTCCCCAGTCCCACTGATGGGACCTCCAGGAGTGGAGGGAGTCAGAGCACCCTACCTACTGCAGGGCTGTCCATGGGTGGACCAGATGAGACTATTTGGATAGGATGGGATATAACTGAAGCACCTGGGCAGCCAAATGTCATTTGGGGCAGATCAGACTGTGGACCAGTTGCCAAAACCATTTCTGGAGCTGGAAAAGATTGACCCACACTACTTCATGACCCCTTTATGATCTATACATGGGCTAAATTGACACATCCTGCCTCTTAAAGCCATTGCTTGTGCCCTGGCTTGTGTTTTTCCCACCTTTTTCCCTCCAGACCACTGCAGAATTTGAATCTCTCTGGGAAGTCAGGGGAGCTGGGACTGTAGAGGGGCTGATGGAAATGAGAGCATGGGCACTTCTAGGAGGGTCCTAAGTGTCTACTGTCTTGGCTGCTTTCTCTCCTGTGCCTGGCATTGCTCCACAAGGAAAGATCAATCAGCAGAGCTTGCAGCCTGAATTGCCAACAGAAATTGGGTTGCTGCAGCTGCAATGTGCCCACCAGTCTCAGGGAGAAGGTAGTTCAAGGGACTCTGGTATGATATTGCCCAAGAGGGACCTGAAAAACATGGAGTCCACTGCAATTTTTGTAGTAACTTTTTTCCTGTGAATGACAGAAGTCCTGTTTCGGCATTCACATTATCTGGTACTTCTAATTCCCAGACCTGAAACCACTTTTGAACCCACTGCCTCATGTCTGTGCTGAAGCCCTTAAGGTGATGCTCAGAGAGGGCAATGGCTGGGCTCTGCAGAGAAGTCCTGTGAGGCACCCTCTGGTCTGTGCATGCCCAGGACAGTGCTAGACACTGACAGACAGGTCTGCTCACATCATACTGAAAGGGAAAGTAACAAAGAATAGGAAGTTTTCAGCCAGGAGAAGCAGAGCTGGAGTGATTAAGAGATGATGTGAAGATAAAATCCATTTAGTGGTGCTGAAGTGAGAACTGGCAGGCAGGGATATTCAGCTGCAAGAAACTCAGCAAGGGAGAGCAGTTAACAGGAGTGACCAGCTGAGAAAAAAAGGTGCAACACAGACAGCAGAAGTATTTGGCCTGAACTTTAAGACAGCTTAAGGGCAAGGCCCAGTCAGGAGTTTCATCTCCCAAGGGAAGTGAGGAACTTGTCTACCCATTAGATCCCACCTTGGACAAGAGACTGGAGGCTCCTAAATCTCTCCCACACCCTATAGTTCTCTTCCTTTGAAGTGAATCAGAACTCAGGGTCGTTCCCCGTCATCCAGCACCATCAGTACCACCTCCCTCCCATCCTGCAGGAAACACCAAGGGGTCTCATTGCTGCTCTCCTCTCTCCAACTTAAAATAACTCTTTGTGGAACTCAGGGACATCAGCCACTCCCTGTCCTTCTCCTAATGGTTACTACTTCCCAGTTCATCTTCTGAGTCATGTCCAGCACTGACCAGTCTAATGCACCAGAATGCACAGCAGAGCCAGGTCTGCCTCCCCCCCACCCTGGGGTACCAGAGCCTTGACAGTAGGTCCCATCTCTAATTCACCTCTGCTCATCTCAGGGCTCTTTTCCTTTCTGGCTTCTGTCTGACTGGGCTCTCTTTTTTTTCCCATTCTATGAGATGGGAGGGAAAGTTTGAACTTGGTGTTGGCACTGTGCTCTTGCTCCACAAGGCCTCTGTGAGGCTCCGAAGTGCACAGGAGGAAATTAAATGTGAAACAGCAAGTTAAGTACCATAGCACTGAGCAAGGACTAGGTGTCCTGGCCGCATCCTGTGGCCCTGGCCATGGGTGGGAGCGTGGGGGAGAGCTGGGAACTGAAGGAGATTCAAAGTCAAGATCAAAGCATTTCCCTCTGAAGCCCTAACACTCTCCTTCCCTCCCACTTGCACATAAAAGCACTCTGCCCTCAGCGGGCTCTCCTCTGGGGAGGGTGGGTGGAGGAGGGGTCCCTTTTCCCCCTTTTTTTTTCCTGTGTTACTAATAATTCTTCTCATAGGTGAAATGCTGAAAATCCTTGACCTCTCCTCCCCCATGCCTGCTTCATACCCAGATCCAAAGGGCCCAAAATCGTTTCGATGACTATGAGTTCATGGCAGACCTGGCCTGCTTTGGGGGTGTCACAAGCCAAAGCCAGCATGGGGGAGATGCAGCAAGCAAAGCCTTTGAAGTGTACAGTAGAAAGACACTGTTAGAGGCAAAGCACAAGGAAGGAAGATTGAAAAGAAAGCAGAGCAGTTTGGCCCACAGGAGGGAGAAAGGCTAATTAAGACACAGAGTGTGGAGAAGGAAAAGGCAGAATCATTAAGATATCACAGCAGGAGCCCGTGGTGCGGCTCCATGGAGGTTTAAGCCATGCTGAGCCCAGCCTATGCTGTTTGCTCCCCCTTGATTTCCCATTCCTACCCTCTGCTTTGGGGTGGCACAGGAGTGTGAGGGACTCTGTCAGTCAGTTCAGCTTGCTGATCCAGCTGAAAATTAGCTGGTTTAGTTCACACCCTAATAAAAGACAAAGCTGAAACTCAGGATGGGAGTTTCCATTACCCCTTCCTTAGGTGATCCCACACTGAAGAAGCTGCAAGCTCCGGTGAGGACAGGTACCTATGAGGAGACTAGAAATTGGAAACATGGGCAGGAAATGGTGGATTCAGTTTTGGAAAGCCCAGGAAGGGGATAATCTTCTGGCAGTGCTTCATTACGCAACATCACACAAAACCAGCAGCATTAAGAAAGACCTGGGAAAGAGGGAAAGCAAACTACAGATTCAAGGCTGTAGTTTTGTCTTTCTGTGATGACAGAAGCTGCTGCTTACTTCAGAGAACACCCAGGACCACTTACTGCACAAAGGCAGTGAAAGATGGGTTTGTCAGGCTTCTCCCTGCATCTCAGCTACACAGCAGGCACAGAGGGACCACAGGGAAATGGAAACATAGAGGGGCAGTGGGGAATGATGTGAGCCAGGGGCTGGGAGGCCAGGGATGAGGGAGGATCTGGCTTCCTTCACTGGTTCAGGGCAGAGCAAAAATGCATGGAACAGGCAGGGGAGGATGGGGGATGGGATGTTTCACACCTCGCAACCAGGAGCAGATGGGACTGCAGTTAAACACCACAAGGAATTAACTTGCACTGCCTCAAGGAGCCCAGGACCTGGCAAGCCAGGCCCAGCTCTCGTTTCCCTGGATTCACGGCACACACTTTGGTGACAGGTTAGCAATGCAGAAGGGGTTTCTCTTGGGTCTGTAGCTAGTCAGGGAGCTGAGATATGGCCCTTCAGTGCAAACAGACCCATAAAACTCTACTCAAGTTGTGATTCCCCAATCCTTTCCCAAGCCCTGCCCCCAGGCACACACTGAAATGGCCATGGTGTTTGCTGGGGGAGAAACGTGAGAAGTAGAGCTGGAGTGCTGTAAAAGATGTAAATGTTTCTGTGCTGACAGCAGCTGAGTGTCTAGGGCACAGCCTCGGAGGGGGGATGGAGAGGCACCGAGAAAGCACTTCTCTTTTGTTCTTGATCTTGGCTGCCTTAGGAGGCTTCCCAGGAAAATCGTGAAGCTGATACGCCAAAGGGAGCTCACAAGCATGTGCTTTATCAGGTGGAGGTCGTGGGGTGCCAGTGACAGAACAAAGGGCAGGGAGAAGGAAGAAGTTGGAGGGCGGGCTTGGGACAGACAGTTGTGGCCATCTCATCTCTGTGTTAGATCCTCTGACTCCCCTGGTGCTGGAAAACCATTTCATCAGTCGAGGAAGGAAGGGAAGGAATATCCCCTCACCATAAAGTGGACAACAGAGCAAAGGAATCAGTTCAATCCTGGTAACCACTGACAAGGTGAAACACACAATTGCCACAGCTGCAGTACTACCCTATGCGAGGATGTGGTTGCTTAGGAGCAACCATCACCCAGGTCTGATGCAACAGCTGAGAAAAAAACCCCATGATTCTTTTAACATAGAAGTTAGTCATCACTGAGGTCAGGTTTTCACAGGGCTGATCTCTGCCCTCTGGAGCTTAACCTTTAGGTATGACTGATAGCATTGTGAATTCCAAAAGAGCTAAGGGAAGGGAGATGAGGGCAAGGAGAAAGGGGCACTGCTTAGAGACAAGGCCATTTGCTGAGGAAACACACTGATATGTCTTCTTTCATCTCTAAGAGCATATACACTGATTTTTTGAAGTGTGAACTATGAATTATCTGGACCACTGAGCAGGTAGCAGCAGAGCCAAGATGAAGGAGATGAGGATGAAAGAAGAGAAGGAGGGCTGAGAGGCAGAGAACTAGCAGAAGAACAAAGCTACTAGGCATCTGGGAAGAGGGACCCACAGGGTACGTGCAGAAGCCCAAAGGCTCTGCAGAAGAAATGGCATCAACAGGATGGTAGGTGAGAGACACATGAGTAAGGAAGGCATGACAGCTCATAGGATCTCTCATCTCTAATCACGAGGCTTGTCCAGAAATTTATTTGTTCTGAAATATTTCATAACTCAGAGTTTTGAGTTGTGAAACCAGATTCCAGCCCAAACCTGAAAAAAAAAAGAAAAAGTTGGTTTCTCTATTAAAACTGAGGTCACTGAGAAGCCAGAGAGGGTCCATTCAGTGACACAGCTCATTGCTGCTTTCTTGAAGTCCCTCCCTCTGCCTGGGGTTTCCACTGCTCTGTTGCCGTTCCTGCAGCACGGTGGGGAGCACACACTGCCATTCACCATCATGCTGGGGATCGCTGCCTAATCCCAATGTCCTGGCTTGAGAAATCTCCTACAATGGCCACTGCAAGTTGTGTGTCCTTTGGAAGCAACCTGAAACTTCACTGCCGACCCCAAAATAAGACGGATCTGCAGAATTAGTACTGGTACTTCTTTCTTATCTCCCTTGTAACGGGTGGGCAGTACGTGCTGCCCACGGTGACTGTCCCTCAGCCTCCGGGATCTCCAGAGGGATCAGTTCGTGCCTGTCCAGCTCCTTCCTCAAGAGAGGCGTTAGTGCCCGGGTTCTGCGGCCCTGCGGCCTGTGGCTCGGCCCTGGACCCTGCCCGGCACCACGGTCCGTTTCTGTGAGCAGGCGGNTGCTGGGCGAGGAAAGGTGGTGAATATTCATGTGAAGCGCCTACGGGGCCGAGTCTGGCCTGGCTGGTTGGGTCCGGAGGGCGCCGATGGCGCGGGGCAGCGGCAGCGCGGGGGGCGCCGGGGCCGGCGGGCGGTGAGGCGGGGTCTCTGCCGTGACGCCGCGCACGACAGCGGCGGTCGCCGCCGGGCGGGGCTGATGCTGGGCGAGGAAAGGGGGTGAATATTCATGTGAAGCGCCTACGGGGCCGAGGCTGGCCTGGCTGGTTGGGTCCGG
>VXBB01019575.1:0-30110 GCA_013399915.1 Illadopsis cleaveri | reverse complement strand
CAGGGGAGGTGGGGTGGAACCCCCGAGCTCACTGCCGGCCCCCGTCTCCCTCCGTTGCAGGGCTGCCTCCCGGCTGGACGGGCTGTGTCTGCGGCGGTTCCTGCGGCTCCTGGCCGTGCTCTTTCCTGGATGGCCCTCCCCGAGCGCCCTCATGTTCCTGACGCTGCTCGGGGTCGCCTTGCTGGGTGAGCTTGGGTGGTGCGGATGGGGGGGCTGCACCCCACGTCTGCTCCCTGTCGTCCCCCACTTTGCGTTGTCACCGCAGTCCATCAATTCCTTCCCCTGCTTGCCTTTCTCCTCCAGAGCAGCTGGTTATTTACCAGGTTGGCGTCATCCCCAGCCAGTACTATGAGGTCCTAGGGAACAAGGATTTCTCCGGATTCAAGACATTGACTGCCGTTGCCGTGACTCTGATCATTGTGAACTCCACGGTAAGACCAGAGGCTCACGGAAGGGAAAGCTGCCCATGGCTCATGGCATGATCCTGGTCACAAAGGATTCAAGTCTGCCAATGCCCTGTATCACTAGTACAAACTGCTAATTCTTATTTCATTTTGAAAAAATGTTTGTTCTCACTTATCTCTCCCCATCCATCTCTTTGCCCTCTTTTTCCAGCTAAAAAGTTTCGACCAGTTTATCTGCAACATGATGTATGTGAACTGGAGGAAATCCCTCACTGAATACCTCCACAGCTGCTACTTTCAAGGCCAGGTCTACTACAACCTGCATGTGCTGCGTGAGGACATCGATAACCCGTAGGCTGCCAGCAGCTTCTTTCAGTATCTTGCTTGGCTTCTCCTGGGCTGCTGCGCACCTTTTCCTGACTTCTCTTTGTCTCTGGGTAGGGGCTTGAGCCCTACAAGCTTTTTTCATTTAGGCATAAATCTAGGCACCCTCTTCTACCTCGGTGGGAAGTGATACCTATTGGTGGGAACCCTGTGACTGCTGGTTGTGATGGTTTTAGGGGCAAGATGTTTCAGTTGGAAGGAAAGTGGATGCCCATTGGAACAGGGATCTAGTGCTTCTAAAATGCTCTGTTTGCAAACTCAGTCCTTGACACTGTGATGTTGCAAAGGGCCTGTCTGGAGTCAGCAGTGCCTCTTTTCCTTCACACAGCTGATGCATTTGGACAGTCCCTGTTCTGTTTGAATGTCAAACACCAGAATCTGGAGCTGAGCACAGTGTAGTTGTATTTTAGGAGCTTGATAACCCATGGGAGCCACATCCAGGAAGGGCTTTGTTTTGCACTGTATGAGGGTTGCATTTCCCTTTCCTGTTCCTTGGAAGGAAGTGTCAGTGGTGACCTGAAATATAAAAAGAGGAGCATTCAGTCTCTCCTTGTGGATCCCAGCTCCCGCCCCCAAGAGGTCCCTCTCCAGTTTGCTTTGTGCACTGTGCTGCTTCCTGCAGAGCTGTTGATCTACCTGGGCTGTGCAGCAAAGGTCGAATGCCCTTCCTCACAGCTATGTGTGGACCTTGGCCTCCAGCCTGTCCTCGCACACAGGGCACTCCCGTCATAGTTGTGCACTGTGAAGAGCTAAAAATCCTGTGTTGGACATCATGTGAGAGGCCACAGAATCACAAATTATTCTTAGTTGGTGTGGACCCACATGGATCATTGAGTCCAACTCTTTAAGTGAATAGCCCACACAGGGATTAGACCCATGATTAGCACTATGCTTTAACCAGCTGAGCTAATCTCAGTGTAGAATCTCCCTAATTCTTCCCCCTCCAGAATTTAAAGTTATTATTAAATAGTAGCTGAAAAACTAGAAATAAAGGGGGAATGTTTTCCAAATAATGTGGTGTTATACTGTTTTGAGACTCCCAAGTTCTCCTCTGCTCGAGTGGGCACCTCTGATCTAGTCACTGCATTGGTGCCATTTCCCATGTTGATGATGAGAGGAGACCATGCCCAGGGTCCTGGGGAAAAATTGTGTCTTGCAGGGACTCATAACTTGCTATTAGTGGAAACTTCAAGAAACTGAAGCAGCTTCTGCACTTCTGCTGCCTGTTGCTACTGGCTGCCTGTCCTTGCTCCTTCATTGCGGAGCAGGATGGTTTGTGTGGCTGCTGCAAGAAAACATGCTGGGTATCTAAGGGGGAGCAGCAAGCAAGGAGAAAGGTCTCAGCTTGGGTCTAACAGCTCTACATGTTTGGCAGTAGGTCATCGTTACCAAGCTGATGCACTTCCAGGTTGCTGTTGGGTTTACTCCAACTATCATTAAGTGTTCATTTCTGATAGTGTTTTGCAGTGGCATGGAGTTGCAAGGAGAGGTTAAAAAACTGTCTGTCACCAGGTCATGCAGCACATTGAAGCCACAAGCTCCTGCATGCCTGTCTTTTTCTTTGGGGGCACGAAGGGATGCAGAGGACAGGGGCCTCTCACCACAAGATTATTCTGCTCAGGTTTATTTTTAACTAGGGAAAGTGTTCACATTGTGCAGTGCAATGTAGAAGACAACTGGGTCAGTTTGCCCTGCAGCAAAAGAGACAGCTCTCCTGACCTTTGCAGCCAAATGTGGAATATGTCTCATTACACCTTGCTTCTGCTCCAACATTCAATCTTACTGTTTCGTGTGATTTTGGTACCACTGCAAAAATTCTCTTCATCTTGCAATTTCTTGATGAGAGTTTTTTTCCTGCACCAGGTACTTAGAGAACAAACTAGAGCAACAGAGACCTCCCATTATGCAGTGCAAACCAAACTGAGTGTTAAATGCATTGAGTCATCCACTTTGAAGGAATGAAGAGTGGGTTCTGAGTGGCATACAAACACTTGCAGCACCTAGCAGGGCATTTGACTTGATGCTTTCATATGTTTCATGTGTTTTCATTTCATGTTACTTAACAGCTTGTAAAAAGCAATATCCTCCTATGAGACTGTAGCACAATTTAGGTTACAATTTTATGAGAATATTACAGTGTGAAGAAAAGGAAAAATGCTGACTGTAAGGTCAGTCAGGGTGAGAGCTGCTCTAGAATTAAATCCATTGCTGTTCCAGAACTGCAAAAGTGTTAAAACATGAATGTCCTTGTATCTGTGCTGAGACTAATCAGAAGTCCATCCTTGCTCTTCATCTGAACTCCAGCATTAAGTTATGGCCTTTCCACTGGAGCTTAGCACAGCAGGCTGAAGCCCTCATCCGTATGGTCTGGACAGATGAGATGCTGAGGAGTAAATATACTGAAATTCTTTCTAGTTAACGCAAGTGCATCTCCTGCTCAGCAGTGGGATAGATGGGACTTGAGGGTCTGTCACCCATGTGCCTGCTGCTAGTGAGGTGAGAAGTGTGTGCTGCTTCCTGCTCTTGGGAGATGGGGTAGGTGGAAGCATCTCCTTCTTTGCAGCAAAGGAACCAGAGGCACTCCGTGCAGAGCCAAGGAATCAGCTCGGATCTGATGGCATTTCAGCCTAAGGTTAGGGGGAGAGTCACTATTTTTTCATAGTATGGGGGTTGTTCCAAGAGAGGAGTAAAGGACAATGATGCAGACATCTTCAGCACAAGTGTTGAACAATATTGTTGAAAGTCGAACAAGGGATAAATACAAGGAACAGGGTGAAAGCAATGGCAGGAGTTGTTCTTCCTGGGTGCCATGAAGGCCCTTGGGTGGGTCCTGCTGGGCCATGAAAATGATTTCCTAAACGGGAGCTGCAGGTCCTTCCCAGGCAAGGTTCTTCACCTGCAGCCTGTCCTATGTTCATGCAGTGAAACAGCCTGGTTTGTGCCCTGTCGGGGCTTTAGTACTGGCTCTTGCTTCTGGGCTGTAATGGTGCCAATGGCTCTTTGTGTTGAGCAGGGACCAGCGCATCAGCCAGGATGTGGAGAGGTTCTGCAGGCAGCTCAGCTCCATGGCCAGCAAGCTCGTCATCTCACCCTTCACACTGGCCTACTACACATACCAGTGCTTTCACAGGTAAGGATGTATCCTGGCCTTGCTTGCACACTTCTTTTCTGTGTTCTTTTTTTGGAGCCTGCCACCCATATTACAACTCCCCAGATGGATATTTGTACACATGGGTGAGTGGTCTCTACACTCCAAAGAGAACTCTGCCTTGGGGATGCTGGGATGTGCAGTGTTGGCCCCCAAACTTCTGTGAAAGCAAAGAGAGGTGACAGCAGGGTGCTCTGATTGCTTGAGCCTAATTGTGCAGGAGTGTCCTTTTGCTTGGATTATTAGCTGACTTTCCTTTCTCCTCTGTAGCACAGGCTGGCTAGGCCCGGTGAGCATCTTTGGGTATTTTGTCATTGGAACGATGATTAACAAAGTGTTGATGAGCCCAATTGTGTCTAAACTTGTGCAGCAGGAAAAACTGGAGGGAGATTTCAGGTAAGTTCCAGCAGAGCTGTGTTTTCACTGCCCCTTGGCAGCTCCTGTGAAAGCTTCTTTTTTGTCCCCTGCTGTGTATGTAGCTAATTCTCTTGTCTGTGACTTTCCTCACACTCAGAGAAGGCTACCTGTGCAATGGTGCCTCATACTTGGTGTACTGAACCCCTGCCAACCATTCACAGCCTTGTGTCATGGCAGACAGTGCCTTTGGTTCAGTCTCACAGCTCAGTCTTCAAGCTGTTTGCGTGCTCATTGCTGGTGCTTCTGCTAGGGATGTGTTGAAGAAAACTGCACATGAGGCTTCTTTGAGTGCAGATGCACATTCAGTGAACTGCATCTACTGACAGAAATGAGGTTTCTGCTTCACCACTGCCTTCACTGGGTTCCTAAAACAGCCCAGCCTTTCCATGTGCTCTGTAACTCACCTCCTCCCCCTTGCATACAGGGTTGGCTGTGTGTGTAGCAGGGGCCTTGTAGCTTTCCCTGGGGCTCAAGGCATCCCTGTTGTGGCACAGGGAGTCCAGCCCAGAGCGGTTGGCTGTGGTGATGTTGTATGATGGAGATGCTGGATTAGCAGCAAACACTAAGTCCAAGGGCTAAGAAGATGTGCACAGAGAGCAGGATATCAAACAAGTGCACCACTGCCTTTCTGAGCCTGTTGAGTATTTCTGTCAAGAGATGCCTCAGATCACTGCCCTAACATGCAAGATAAGTTTCCTCTAGGAATAGTTTTGGCTACATAATTGACTGAGCATTTTTGCACAGTTACGATTTTTTTTTGGTTTTACAGGTTCAAGCACATGCAGATTCGTGTCAATGCAGAACCAGCTGCTTTCTACAGGTTAGTAGTGTAATTTCTTTGTATCCTCAAAAGGATTGTTCCAGTTCAGAGCATCCTTGTGTTCACATATCCCAAAGGAGCCCAAGTTCTGTTGCTACAGCTTTCTATCCCTTCCACTGCAGCATCATACAGCCCTGACATTCTGTTCTTTGCATTCTGTGCATCATCTGCAGAAATAATCCACAGCAACTGGAGACAGCTATCTTTCCTTTGCCTCCCTTCTGACATCTTTAGAGGCAGATACAGATTTGGTGCTGGCTTAGAGACCATTACTGATGTTTTGCCAGGTCCTTACCTGGAAGGTTGGTCAAAGTCTTATTGCATCTGGTTCCACTGAGGACTTGTTGCATGTTGCTTCTGGCCCCATCCTACTGCTGCTTGCCTGCATGTCTTCTGTGGGTGTGCTAGCTGCTACCTGGCCACTTTACCTCTGCTTTGCTCCTCTTGGTCAGTCTGTGCCCTGACCCTCCATATGCTGTACTGGTGCTCTGAATTTGCTCAATGCCATTCACCCCTGAGCTGAATACACAATCAGGAGCCCGGCAGCACCTCCCCCATTTAGTGATGTCCTGAAGCCTGTTGAGCTGTCGCTTGGTTCACCAGGAAAAGAGGTATGAATTTGGTGTAGCTCGTGTTGGGGTGGCAGGAGCTTGTTGTTTCTTGTCACAAGTCTGCCTTTGCCCTATATGTTGCGAAATCACACTTCTTCCAGGAACTGTAGCACGTGTCCCCTCTCTGGTCTTCCCTGCCCGTGATCTGTATTTGGCTCCTTCATGCTGTATTGAGCAGGCATTTCAAGTGTTGTGGTGCTGTCCCCACAGTGGTTTGATTCAAAGTCACTGATTTCATAACAACTTATATTGACAGGAACGTAACTGACTTAAGTAACCAAAATCAATCTATCTTGGTTTGCACTAGCAAGCCTGAGTTGTTTCTTTGTACTCTGATTCCTACTGGTTGATGATAATTTTTTGTAATGGAAAAGATACTGTAATTACATGCCCTTATTTAAGTACTTTTGGGGAATGCAGTACTTTCCCTCACAATTCAAAATTTTTTTATTCTATTACTAAGTAGAAAATGGAAAGTGGATTATTATACCAGAAAACAGAATGTCTTGGTTCAGTACAGTGTTTTAGTAGACAAGCTTCATTTTATGTGAAACTAGGACTTAGCTGAGTTGCACACAGCCAGGTATTTTCATGGTATGTGTCATAATTAAAAATAAAGGAATTTTTAATAGATTGCATTCCTAGAATCCTGCAGGAGTAGGAGGATGTGGTGAGTGGCTGATTTTGATTGCTCAACTTCTGTAGCTTGTGATCTTGTCTTCTTAAGACTGCCTAAACATTGTTTCAGTAAAGGAAGAAACACAAGCAGAGAACTGCCACCTTTTCACTTTTGTTACTAAGCCTTTGGCAAACTTGCTTTAAAAGTGAAGTGAATGGGAGGAAAAGAGGAAACCCATACAGCAATCTCTCCTCATCTGCAACAGAATAATAGCTCTAGAACAAAGGTCCCCGGTTCCTTTCTCATCTTTAATTCCTTGTGTCCAAGCCTTTCTCCTTTCCTAATACATGGAAAGCAAAGATTGCAGCTCAGTAGTTACCTGAGATGTGTTATAAGGCAGTAAAGCCAAACTGAATTCTAACCAGGTGCATTTTTGAGAAAGTAAATGTATTTTTCTATGAACTGAGAATCTTTTGAAATGAGACCTCAAAAATCTTATTTTTGATGTTTTTGTGCTGCGTCTGGCCTTATCTTCTTGGGTCCTAGTGACTCCCATGTTGTATAGACCGTGGTTTGTGTAGTGGGCAGAAACCTCTGTTGATGTCAGGGGCAGTAGGTGCCGTGGCAGGTGGGAGTCTGAAGTGAGATGTGGAGCTGTCTCTGCATGTTGCCACCTGAGGGCAGCCCAGGCCTTGCAAAGCAGCAGAAGGAGCTGTCATGCTTGCTGGAAGTTGGCGGTTTAGGAGATATCGCCTTGCTCCTGGCTCAGACTGGCCACTGGAACATCACCACTAATTTGTGTGATGGGTGACCTGATGGAGACAGCCCTGGGAAGCGGGGAGTTGTGGAGCTGGGGTACCTGTACCGGGGGTTGTACTGCTCAGGTCTGGGCTTTGTCCCATTCCTATAGAGTGGGAAATGGGAGAGGTTGGCTGAGGCTGCTGGCCATGCAGGCCATGTGGGCTGATTATCACCCCCTGCACTCTCCTCTCTCTCCTCTCCTTTCTGGGTCCAGCTGCATAGCAGTGCCATCCCTCTTTTCCAATCAGGCTGTATTTGGGAACTGTGTTTGACCTTGGGTGTACATTGTTTCAGGCTGGAGCCTTGCTGACAGTGTCTGGCCTGGCTTTACCTCCTCCTGCTGCAACAGCAGCAGCCATGGGCTCTGGGTGAGATTTGTAGGACTGTTTGCTTCAGCCAGAGTTTCTTGATGATACCCTTCAGGAAGGCAGTCCTGGCTGTTCAGTTCCTGGTCAATAAAGAGCTTTTTAGTTGGAGGCAAAGGTGCCAGACCCATTCAGAGCTTTAAAGCCCATGGTCCTAGGATGTCTGTGGCATGTTGCAATCTTATTTTTACAGGGCTGGGCAAGTGGAGCACGTGCGCACAGACCGGAGGCTGCAGAGGCTGCTGAAGTCCCAGAGGGAGCTGATAGGCAAGGAGCTGTGGCTTTACAGTGAGTGGGCAGGCTGGGAGTGAAGTGGGATGTGTGCTAACTCCATTGTGGTGGCCCACACACTGGGAAACTCCATTGGTAGAACAGTTGGGTGGGTGCTGTGTTTCCTTCTTCTGCCTCTTGCTGGTCTGTGAAAGCCCTGAGGGTGAACAGAGGGTGCCTCCTGCAGTGCTAAATGGGAATCCTTTTTTTTTTGTAAAAGCCTCATAAAGAGGCAAAATTGTGGAGGACCAAGAATCTGGCTTTTTGTGGGGCAGGTGCCAAGAAAAGAGGGAAGGGCTTGAGCTTTGGGGACTGTATATGTGGTTGGGAGCTGTAGAAACTTCTTTCCTATAGAGCCTGAGCCTAAAGCATAGCTGTCCCCCTGAAAATATTCCTTCTCCCTTTTTCACTAAGTCCAGGTTTTTCTTTAAATGACCCCTATAAAGACAGCTCTTCATGATCTCAGCAGCACAGTGAGCTTCTGAGCAGTGTAATGGAAGGAAAGCCCTGAACAAAAGTGTCTGCGGGAATCTGGGATCTTAAGTCTTTCTGCCTATTGTGTGCTCCCAACACACTCCCAACACTTTGTGGCAAACCATCTCATCCCAGAGCTTCCTTTTGCCCTTCCTTCCTGTTTAATGTGAATCAGTCAGGCTCCTGAAGCACAGCAACAAGCAGGCAAAGTGGCTTTTGCCCCATAGTAGTCCCTGAACTGTGTGTCTGGATGATGATTCTCTGCTCAGGAGCCTGCCCTAAAGTGTTCTTTGCTTGGCAAATTGATTTTCACCCTGTTGCTTGCACTATCCTGCAAAATGGGTTTTTCTGCTCTGGTTCATCATAAAGGGCTGAAGCAAGAACATGGCTATTCCTCTGACTGGGCTTAGGGTGAGCACCCAGGGTCTGACTGGGACAGAGGTTTCTACTTTACCTCACTGTCTTCTTTCTATGTGCTTGTGCCCAGTTGGAACCAACACCTTTGATTATCTGGGCAGCATCCTGAGCTACGTGGTCATTGCCATTCCCATCTTTTCTGGGGTCTACGGTGACCTGAGTCCAACAGAGCTCAGTGCCCTTGTCAGCAAGGTGAGCTAAGGGTAATCTCTGTGACTCCATTGTGGAGGGTGAACAGGCACTGAGGATGGAAGTTTCACATGGGACTGGGTCTAGATAACCTGCAGCACTTGATCTTCAGGTCAGACTGTCCCTACTCACAGTGTCATGGAAATGGGGGCTTGTAGCCAGCTGGTATGTGATTAACTTGGGGGTGAGAATTGTCAAGGACATGTTTACGTAAGTGTTTCCTAGCTCAGACCTCTGTGTCTAAAAAAACCAGGAAGTCAGAAAGTCTCTGGTTTTCAGCAGTGCAGGTGGGGATGGGGTCTGTACAGTGCTGTGGGTCTGGGTTATGCCCTGGGCTACTGCCTTTGGTAAGCCTGGCCACCAGTGAGGCTGACCTGGCTTGCATTCACCTTTCTGACCTGACTCGTTACCAGATACTCTAAACTGGCTTGTGATAGAGAATGCAGAGCTAAGAATAGCTAACTGGGCACTGCAGGCTGAGACACCCTGCTCTGAGCCATATATGGTGGTGAGGCAGGATTGGTGGCATGGATCTGTGTGACTTGGGCAAGCATGCTGGGCCCTAGGCAGGCCATCAGGCACTCTGCAAACACCATCCCTGGATGACAGGACATGTGTCTACATGGCAAAAACTGCTGTACTGAGCAGGGAAGCCCTCCTTCTTTCAGATGTGGTCATCTTCACTCCCATCACCCTGAGTGACTTCACCACCCCTCATCCATCTTGCTGAGACAGCTGATGTGGCCAAATGTGTGGACTCCTTGGCTGCCTCCTTGCAGTCATGGAATAAGGGTCAGGGCCCCAGCTCAGCACTGACCCTTACTCTGGCATGTGATTTCTCCCCAGAATGCGTTTGTTTCCATCTACCTCATTGGCTGCTTCAGCCAACTTATAGATCTCTCCAGCACTGTGACTGATGTAGCTGGCTACACACACAGGTGAGCTTATCTGTGGGCACATCTCTGGAGGAAAGGGACAAGACTCTGCCCAAGTCTGTGCTAAAAAATGAAAAGAA
This sequence comes from Illadopsis cleaveri, assembly GCA_013399915.1. NCBI lineage: Eukaryota > Metazoa > Chordata > Aves > Passeriformes > Timaliidae > Illadopsis > Illadopsis cleaveri. The sequence continues at coordinate 20,176 of VXBB01019575.1, read as the reverse complement.
ACAGTTGCTTGTGTGAAAGCATGGGCATGTTTGGATATTGCAAGGAGGCTGCTGTAATTGTCCCTGGCATTCATGCAACCTCCTGTGTGTGTAGGATTGGTGAACTGCAGGAGACCTTGCTGAGCCTTGGCAGAAAAAAGAATGGTAACTACTCAGAAGCCAAAACCAGCTGGGACTTGGATGGGTGAGTCGCCTCTCAGCAACTGGCTGGCTTGCAGCTTTACGTCCCAGCGTGTGGGGTTGCCATGAGATGGAGGTGGCCCTTGGCGTCACAGTCTGTTGCATGCATTTGGATGGAGCAGGCAGTGCTCACTGTCAGTTTTCATTCCCAGGGTGTGTGGGGCAGGGCTACAGTCACAGATATACAGGAAGTCTGTGTCTGATCTTTGTTAGTCTCAGCATGGTCACTTACCCCTGGATCTCTCATTCTTTGTCTTGGTGGTGGCCCAGCAACCATTCTGGGGAGGACCCAGTGCCAAGGGACACAGCTTTCCTTCTGGAGCAAGTGACACTCTCAGTACCATCCTCTGGCAAGCTGCTCATCAAGGACTTGAGCCTCAGGATCTCACAAGGAAACAGTGTGATGATTGTGGGAAACACTGGTACAGGGAAGACATCTCTCCTGAGGGTCCTTGGAGGACTCTGGGAGAGCACGCGGGGTAAGGACTGCTACTTGACTCAGCCTTCTCTTTCTCAACCAAAGCTACCCTGAGTTTGGAAGGTGACAGTGTGGCAGTTTGTGAGGGCAGTGCCACCATGTGATGGTGAACGTGTCACTCATACACTGATATGCGTCACCCATCTCTGTCACAGTCTTTGGCTCTCACTGCTTTGCTCTGTTGCAAACACACTCCTGTGGGGACTTGTTGGCTACTTCATGGGACAGGACTACCAGAGCAGTGGGGAGTTGCTGCCTGGTACTGCAGGTGTGATGAGTGTCTCTGTGCAGGGAGCGTCAGGATGCTGACCTGCTTTGGCCCCCGAGGAGTGGTGTTCCTACCGCAGCGGCCCTTCTTCACTGATGGAAGCCTGCGTGAGCAGGTGAGCCCAGGGTGTGTCTGCTCTGGCCTCAGCTCTGCTCCCAGCTATGGTCATGCTCTGCAAACCCGTGGGGTGCACACAGGCCTGCAAGAGGGAGGGTGCCTGTGGCTGCTCCTTCCCTTGTGCTTGAGTTCATGCTATTGCATCTCTGATGAACAGTGTCCAGCTCTCTCTGACATGGTTTCTTTTGCTCTGTTGAACAGGTGATCTATCCCCTGAAGGAGATCTATCCACTTTCAGGTTTGTGGAAATCTATTACAGCAATTAACCAATGCTGTGGTATTGCCTCACTGTCCTACACCCAGTGCAGCTTCTTCCCTGCTATAACTCATCAGGAACACTCATCCATTTTGCTTTTGTTGCTCTGGTGTTCCCTATCTGATTAGTGTGTGTTAAGGTCAGTTCTGTGTGTCCCCCCTTTTGTGAGGGAGCACACTCACTTGATTAGGACTTGCTGTTATAGCACAGTGAGGACAAGCTGGCCATGCTCTTCCTGCTGTGCTAGACATGATGTATGTTGCTGTTGGGATATGTCTGATTTGTTTGGTACAGCTTGACTTTCAGCAGGTCATGTTTGCCTTCATCTCATTTTCCATCCACCTCCATCTTTTACTGTTCCACTTTTTCAAAATTATGTCCCAGGTCAGAATATATGGATCCTTTCTCTCCCCGGCCCTCTTCCAAAGCCAGACCACATGTGGTCTGCTGTAGCTTGGAGATGTCCAGCAGTGTTACCTGCTGCTTTCGAACACTTGGGAGTCACAATCTTGCTGAGAGTAACTACAGTCATCAGCTACTGTTGTGGCTCTCTGGCAGCTTCAGAGAGGTCACGGCAGATGCACAGCCCTTCTACTCAACATCCATAGATGCTGACTTTACCAGCTCAAGTGTATGTTCTGCTCCACAGCTGACCCACCCTGAGGTATTTCTCTCCCCACATAGGGTCCTTTTGCTGGCTCTTACCTGAACCCCCTTCCCATGACTCCACCACTTGTAGTGGCAGTCCCAGCTCTAAGAGAGCAACTGTTGGGCAGAGTCTTGGCAGTTGAGGCCTGGATCCTTGTGTTCTGGCTGTGGCCATGAACCGAGGCAAATCTCAGGTGTATCTGTGGAGCCCAGCTGCCTCCTGGTATGCTGCTCTCAGGCATGGTTAACATTTTTAAGGAAGGTCATTCTTTGGGACTGTCTCTGCCTAAGCTCAGGATCTGGTATAATTAAGTGGTCAGGTCAACTACATTGAGCCTAAGGAGATACTCCAGTTCCCTCCTGCCCCACCAACTCCTTCATTCAGCACCCTGCTTCTGCTTATGCTGTGTGGCTTTCTCCCTAGGGTCTGCAGATGATGAGAGGATTGTGCGATTCCTGGAGCTGGCTGGGCTGGTGAGTCACTGGTAGCACTGCTGTCTTCTTCCCTGGTGCTGCCAGTGAGGGAAGAAGGGATGATTTTTTGCTGATCACAGCATCATTGCGTGCTGAACTTATGTGGGGACATTGTCTGTACCTGGGACACAACTGTCTATGGGACAGAAAGAGGAGAGATACGGTACAACTTCAGGTGGGGAAAGGGGGACCAGTAAAAAACAGGTGGTTATGCTCAGGGCCATAGGCTGACAGGGTTGGGGACTGTGTTCACAAGTCTGCTGTGCTCTCTGTAGACTGATTTGCTGGCAAGGGCTGGAGGACTGGATGAAGAGGTGGACTGGAACTGGTAAGGGAGCTCACTGTTTGTGTGTATTTGGGTGATTTCTGAGTGGGGAACACTTCTAAGCAGATGCACATGGCTGCTGGATTTATCTGTATTCTGTGTGATGTGGACACTACATAAGAGCAAAACCATCATGCCCCAAGCACGTATGCCAACAGTCACCAGTTGTGGTGTTCTGCAGGCAGCTGACTGTGTACAGGGGGGCAGAGCCAGTCCCAGCGTGGAGGGGGGCACAAGGGACACACAGGGGCAGTTGTCTGCTGGTCTCCAATATAAGAAGCCGTAAGATTTTCAGCAAATGAGCTCTTGAGGAAGGTGTTGAATCTCAACCCTGCTGCAGGTATGACATCCTGTCCCCAGGGGAGATGCAGAGGCTCTCATTTGCACGGCTCTTCTACCTCCAGCCAAAATATGCAGGTGAGTGACTGACTACAAAAGAGGGGAGAAAAAAAGACAAGGCCTTTGGTGTATAGAGAAGGTGGTACAGAGACAGCTCATTAAATCCTTTTTGTGCTAGGAACATGCTTGGTCTTGGCCATTATTTTAGCAGCATAGCACACAGAGGATTCATTTGTGAAATGTGAAAGCATTTCATTATTTGTGTGGAGGGTGGTAAATCAAGAGGCTGTACATAAGACATTTTCTTCGTGGGGAACTGGTGATGAATATTCATGGTCCATGTCCAGTGGCACCAGAAAAAGAACTTTGTCAGCCTGCTCACCAGTTGCCATGTAAAGAAGTGCATGTGTTGGGGAGTGTGGCAGCAGCTGTCATATCTGAAGCTCATGAACATCTGTTATGGTTGTGGGGCAGTATGGAAGGTTTAGCCCTGAGGTAGCAAAAGAAGACAAGGAGCAGTGGGAGAAACAGTCCTGAGGGACCACAGAAGCATCTGTGATTAGCTAATGAGGCCAATTCCGTAGGGTCTGCTGAGGGTTTGAGCTGTTGGAGGACTTGTCATGAGGGCCAGGTTGGATGTGGGTGAACAGAGCCAGTTTTGGTAGCAGGTAGCTACATGTAAGTACCTTTCTTTCCCCTGAAGCCTGTGGCACAACTCAGTGATATCTGGGCAGAAGGAACCTGTGGATTGCAAACTAAAAGCTGTAGAGATGATTTGAATTTATTTGCTCCAAGTCTGTAGTATTTACCCTTAATAGTCAGGAAGGTGCCACAGGCCATCCTACATGCTTCATGTATGTCTCCTGACTGTATAGGGTCTGTGCTGAAAGAGTACACTAACTGTTGTTCAGCCTGGAACTTTGGCACGTGGTCTACCTGGAGAAGGTCGTGTCTTGACTTTTGCCATGATGGGGATGAGGCAGTGGCTGGCAGCTGTTGAGGGAGAGGAGTGAGGTGAACGGTGTGGTTTGGATGGATTCAAGTACTTGAGGGGAAGGACACCTTTCCTAGTTGCCTGACACCAGCTGTGCCAGAGGAATACCACGTCCTTAGGTTTCTCCTCACTTGTTTTCTGCAGATACTCTTGGTGAACTCCAGTTAATATGTGAAATGTTCTTGGCAGTTGATGCTTTTGCCTTCAGGAGATGTCTGATGGGGAGAGGATTTGTGGGGCTTATGACTTTTCTTTCAGTGTTAGATGAAGCCACCAGTGCCTTGACAGAAGAGGTGGAGCATGAACTGTATCGTATGTGCCTTCAGCTGGGCATGACACTGATCAGTGTGGGACACAGACCCAGCCTGGAAAAGGTGAGACAGGGAGGCAGCGCTCCATGGCTCTCTCGTGGTGGTGAGGTAGAGTGGCGAGCAGAGGCTGGAGGACCTCACTGTGGGTGGACCATGCCCTTGTAGAGACATACCTCAATGTTGTGCTATTGAATTGCAGTTCCACAACTGGATTTTGAAACTTCATGGGGAGGGAAGATGGGAGCTTACTCGATGTGAGAAGATGAAGTGACTCCCCTCTGAGGAAGGACACTGAAAAACATGCCCTTGTCTGGCCAGCCACAGAACCTGCACATGTGTGGAAGAGCTCTCAATAGCAGACATGGAGCTGCCAAGCTAGCAGCTGTGTCAAACAGCCAAGACCAGGATTTTCCTGATAGACACAGAGTATGTCTGAACTCATGGTGTGAAGTTCTGCTAAGAGCAGATACAACTATGCCATACTTCTCCCAGCCTCCTTCTGCCTCCCTGGCTCTCATGGGAGAAAGGAGCTGAGCTGCTAGGCCTCCCTGAGAGAAGATGCTGCCTCATGGGTCTTGTAGAAACCATAGCCAGAGAAACCTCCACAGTTTCTGGGATACATTGGTGTGAGGCTAGGATGCAGCCTCCATTCCTGCCCTCTGTGCCTTGCTAGGAGCTCAGTCTTTGATACACAGCTCTGCAGAAGATTTATGTACCTCGTGGCTCTGTCAAGAATTGTGTTTTCCAGCAGGAGACAAGGGGAGAAGAATGCTAGCACAGAGAAGGGGCAGGTCTCTGCTTTCCTTGTAACACATGGCTACAAGTGAAAGGAACATTTTTGTATTAAAATCTGGGGCCAGTTTTCAAACTGTTTTTATGGAGAAGAGTCAGTATTTGTTAACCAGACTGTTGTGTGTTTTCTTTCTGGGGTTTGCTTTGCAGGAGATGTTTGTATATTGGCAATGGTCCTGGACAAGACTATTGCTAAAGAGCAGAGCAGAGGTAGGAGTAGTATCCCTGTCCAGGGCTGGACATCCTGCCTGCAGCTCTGCAGCTACTGCAAGACACAAGGAACCTCAAGGAGGGCTTTCTGCCCTCTGCTTTCATAGAATGAAACAGTTTGTGACCCCTTACTCTTCTGCCTTTGATGAATCACGTTCTCTCCTCTGTCTACATGAGTGTATGGAGACAGGTTTTGAGGGTCTCTTGTGTTGTGAGAGGTCATTCCAAGACTGCAGTGGAGGTATGATCTGCGAACTTATTGGCCACCACTTGCTTAGTGGCTTTTCTGGATGATTCCCTGGTTTTGCAGTGAAGGAAGAGGAGATGGCTGCTGGCAGAGCCAAGCTAGTGGCCCTTCTGCTGCTCCACAAGGTGTTTGTGTCCCTCTATGATCTGCTGCACAGCCTCATGGTCGTCCAGGGTGGTTAGGTCCCCAAGGTCACTGGCCTTGTCCTCCACAATTTTCCGTAGAACCCGACGCATAATCTTACCCGAGCGTGTCTTGGGCAGCCGGTGTGTGACCTGTGATGGGGAGGAGCAGAGTCAAGGCTGAGGGAAAGGGTTCAGCCAATCTGCCAGTGTGGCTGTTGGACCAGTTTGCTTGTGTTACCTGAACATAATCTGGAGCTGCGTATTTAGCAATCTTCCTTGAGATGAGCTCCTGTAGCTCGGCAGCAAGAGTCTCCTGTGTGTAGCTACTGTCCTTCTTCAGCACAACAAACACATAAACTCCTGGCAGAAGGACCACCAGGTTACTGAGCATGGTGCATACCATGGCCCTGAGACCCTGCCTGGACCTAGTGCCAGAAGAGTCCTTCTCTGCTGATGGCCTCAGGGGGTGCTCTGTAGCCAAAACTGTGAATGCTTTTGGCCACACAGAAGCACTGCTGCTGCCACCTTTATGCTGCTCCCACCTTATGCAAAGCCTAGCTGGTCTATGGTGCAGGTGCAGGTTGTGACAGCTGTGCTGAGATTCCCCCTAACATGCTGTATGGTGTGGATGCAGCATTGCTACCAGTGCCACTTCCCACTGCAGTGCCATAGCCTCGGGGGGATGTTTTGGGGCAGGAAAGAAAGCATCTTACCTTCTCCCTTGATCTCATGTGGGTAGCCAATGACAGCAGACTCTGCCACTGCCACATGGTGAGCCTGGAAGAGAACAGGGCAGGGGTTTGACTTAGTGCTTTTGGCAGGCTGGCTGCCACCTGGAGCTGCCCTGCCCTGACTTGGCTGCTGCAGCCCACAATAATGCAGGGAGATAAGGAAGGGCCTCAGATGGCCTCTGCCTTTTTTCCTTCCTGCCTCAGTAGGTCTGCAGGCACTGGTCTTTTCCTCCTGACCCTGACTGATTTAATTTGGATGGTTTTACCTCCCACCCACATCTCTTACCACAATATCCTCCACCTCTGCAGTGCCCAGCCGGTGTCCACTGATGTTAATGATGTCATCCAGCCGTCCTGTTAGCTGGTAGTAGCCCTCACTGGTACGATACACACCATCCCCAGTGAAGAAAAATCCTGCAGTAGCCAGAACCATGCCATAGTCACTTGTTGGAGGGAGCATGTGAGCTGCTCAGCAGCCATACTCTCACATTTCCCCTCCTCCTCTCTGTTGGCTTCAGGGCCCATACACTCTGCTTCCTCCTCAACTGCTCAGGGTAAATGTACCTTCCTTGTTAGTCTTCTGCCTCTGTTGGTACCTGCTGTATCATCAGGCTCCTGCCCTCATTCTTCAGTGTCCTGGCTAATGCTGTGCGTGTCTCATCACCATGTGCAGGGAGCACTTTGCTCCAGTGCAGGTGCCTGTGGTCTTGCTGCTTAACCTCTTTGCATTACACAGTCTTGGGCTTGCTCAGTGCCTCTGGGTGAGTCACAGAGGGTGATAGGGTTTGCAAGAGATGCAGCAAGAGGTCTGTGCTCAAGGGCACAGGGGGCAGAAAGACAAGTCCACTGCCTTAAAACAATGTGTGATCCAGTTGGGAAGGTTGGTGAGGGGCAGTCCTGTGATATCAGACCTGGGGAGATGAAAGGCCTCGGGACAGTGGACGGTCTCTGGAAGAACAAAGGAGCACTACCGGCTCTCCTGAATCCTGCCTCCATACAGAAAGCCAGCAAGCAGACCCAACCATACCCAAACAAAGTTGTGCAAGTGTCCTGCCACGTGTTTTCCTTACCTGGATAAGGAGTCAGGTAAGTTTCCAGAAATCTCTTGTGGTCATTGTAAATGGTTCGTGCCATACCGGGCCAGGCTTGTGAGATGCAAAGAGCTCCAGAGACATCATTTTCCAGAAGGACATTTCCCTGTAAAATAGTTTCCTTTTAGTAATCTTGGCTGAAGGTACTTGGGATGTTTAGCTACTCCTTGTTTAACAGCCCTGTGATGGAAATGTCAGGGAGGGCAGTGAGGAGGGTCCTGTGTGCCTCACTTCAACAGGACAGGCTTAGTCTCTCCCAGCATATGTCTGCAACAAACTGCCTTCCATGGTGGGATGCAAGGCCTCTCCAGGGAGATGGGCTGTCCCTGCCCAGCCCTGTCCTTCCTGGAAAGATGTGCCAGGAAGCCCAAACACAGCCTCTCTTGTCAGAACAGTGCAAGCTAGACAACAACTCAACTTCTGCACCAGCTGGAAGAACAGCTTCCCTATTTGTCCCTTTCCAGAAAGGAAGGTTGCTGTCTAGCAGAGATGAGCAGGAAAGACATGCTTACAGATTTCCACTCCCATTGGCAAGTACATATTGCAAGTACCTGGGGGAAAAGGGTCTGAGACAGAGCCTAGACTGCAGGTTATAAACATACCTTGTCATCCAAGAGGGAGGGACTGATCCCAAAAAAGGGTCTCATAGCCATGCCTGGAAGGATTTCAGCTCCAGGATTAGAAGGACGGGGTGAGATACAGATGCCTCCTGTTTCTGAAGGAAAAGAAACTGTAATGCTCATCAAAGTCGGTGACAAGAGGAATGCCAAGTAGCACTGCTTGGCCAACAGCCTTTGCCCTCTTCCTTACTACACACTGCACAGGCTGGGGCTGGCTTTGCCAGACAGCTGGGGAAGGAATTTTGCAGAAGGATGATTGTGCTCATTTAGTTCAGCAGGGATCTGTTGAGATCCCCATTTATCTGGGTTAGCTTTAAAGGCCATTTTTCTCTTTTATGTTTGGGTGCTCAGGGGCCCTTACAGCCTTGCCTCATACATGACTGTCAGCAACAACCATCACTTGGCCAGCAAAGCAGCAGGTCACTCCTAAAGCCTGGGAGAGCAGAAGCTGAAACAAGGAATCAGATGCATCTCACCAGTTTGCCACCAAGTGTCCACTATTGGGCATCGTGTCTCGCCGACCACGCGGAAGTACCATTCCCACGCCTCCTTGTTGATGGGTTCCCCCACTGCAAGGGCAAAGACAAGGGGGCAGAGCAGAAATAATGCAGTCTCCTGACTCGGGGGTCTCATGTGCTGCTACTCTTGGCATCTGTGGGAAGAGGCACAATGTGATGTCCAAGGATTTGCTGCCCCAGCCCATGTTGCTGCACTTACCTGAGCCAAGCACTTTAAGAGAAGAGCGGTCATACTTGTTCACCCATTCATCGCCGTATCTCAGGAGCAGGCGGATGGCAGTGGGCGCCCCATAGAACTGGTTAATTCTTAACCTCTCTACTGTTTCCCAGTAGCGGCCTGGAATGGAAACAGGGCCAGTAAGTATCCACAAGATCCTCCCAGCCCAACACCAAGGCAGAGAAAGAAGAGGTGAGAGTGAAGACTCTCCAGCAGTGCCAGGACCCTCAGCCAAGTTAATCGCATGGTGGGAAGGATGAAAGCAGTTCAGGAGCAGCAGCCCCTTTTTCTTCACATCACCTAGCTCTGCTACTGTTCCTTCTACAGGGAGGGAGAGGGATTAACAGCTCCACCCCTGGAGAAGCAGCAGTGGCATCCTAAGCAGAGGAAAAGACTCTTCCCCTTGCAACTCTCTACTGGGCATAGCCCACAGGCTGCTGCTGAGGCAACAGTGCCCTTGCTGCTCATGTGTTGGCATCAGGCCACCAGCTCCCTGCCTGCTGTGGATCTCACAGTGCTGTGGAATGTCCCAGCTCCCATAAGTCACCTCACTCACCAGGGTTAGGATAGATAGGAGTGCTCTCAAAAAGGACAGTGGTACCACCATTGCAGAGGGGGCCATAGACCACATAGGTGTGTCCCGTGATCCAGCCAATGTCTGCCACACAGCCAAAGATATCTCTGTCCCGGTAGTTGAACACATACTGAAAAAGAAAAGAGAGGCAGTCAGGGGTTTCATGGCAAGGGGCAAAACAGGGAGCAATTTACTCTCTGTCAGCCCTAATGTTACTGTGTTCTGTCTTCCTACCACCCCTGCAGGGACACCTTCCTGCAAAGAATTAAAAAAAAAAAAAACACAGCCAAATTTGCTCTTTTCCAATGGAGAGAGATACAGCCTTTCTTACCTTTTGCTGGTATCTAAACAAGGCTGATCCAACATTTTGATCCTGTAGCATCTAAACAGAACCTTCTGGGTAAGAAAGGTGCCTCTGTACTTATGTGACCATGTGGAAGGAGAGGAGTCGTAGGCAAGGGCAAAGTGGCAGAAGACTCCATGAGCCTCCTGTAGGCACTGCTGGACTCCAGATGGACAGTAAACGCTCAAAACCCACTGAGCTCAGCAAGGAGCCCAGCACAGGAGCAGTGAGGCAGCAAGCAGAGGGACCATGTGATGCCTTGGCCCAGAGCAGCCCCAGCCTGCCCACAGGAGTTGGAATCCCTCCATCTCAGCTGGGTGAGTGCAGTGCTGTGCCTGCAGGCAGAAAGCAAAACAAGCTCTTCTTCCCACTGCCCCATTTATTCCTCATGAGACCCTTGGCTGCAAGGCTGGAACATGAAGGAACGATGACTACCCTGTGCAGGGCAGAGCTGAGTGCTGTCATTCTGGCAGCAACACAACCAGCTTCCGAAAACACTCTTCTTCATTTCATTTACTCAGTGCCTGGAAAGCTTCCTAGGGGCCACTCTCCCACTAGCCTATCACTTCTTCCTCTCCTCTGATTTCTGTGGTTTCAGACCTGCTTATTTCTGCCTGCAGCTCCCTGCTGACTTTCAGGGCCTCAAGTGTTCCAAGGTGCCATGATGGAAGCTTCTTCTGGTTCTTCTGTCTCTTTTTAGAGGAGCAGTGAGCTATGGTAGCAGCAATCTGCCCCATCCAACTGAGGGATCTGAGTGTGCCAACCCTGTGTCCAGGTTTTCAGGGCTCTTGGGAGCTAACGTGGCCACATGCTGCTCACCCCCTGCACTGCCATTCTTGCAATCAGGAATGACAGCCCTGCCTCTTGCAATCCTACTCTGATGGTCTTCAGAGGGTCACCCATCACACTGGGCACAGCTTAGTTCACAGGAAAGCCAAGGGCTTCCGCACCTCTAGCACACACCCCAGGAGGTATAGCCTTCAGCACGCACAGCTAACAGAGAAGACCCAGCCAGCCCTGAGCTTGCTTTGTCACAGGGTGTGTGGTCTGAGGCACTACTGGAACTGCAGTCACACTCAGGAAGAGCCAGATCCAAAGCTGAGGGACTGTTCAGGTAAGAACTCCCTCTTACATGGAATCTTGTATTAATATCACAGGAATGCTCCTTCCAACCACTCCTGCAGCCAAAAGCATCTCTGTGCTGGGCTCAGTGCCCTTTTATCCAGTTCTGACTTTGCTTTGGGCATGTGTCATAGTTAAAGGCTTTCCTCTTCCCAAAGATGATCCACGCTCTTCAGATATAGACCCTTTGTCATGGGGGCACTCACCAGCTTTTACAGGTATTGTCACATGTGCTCCTCCCAGAAACACTGCCTTTGATCTTCCACCTGAGCTGGGGTAGTTACACTTAGAAAAGCTACAGTTTCTAGGAACCAATTGGCTTTTTCCTCCTAACCCAGTAATATAAAATTACTCTTGCAAGGCTGAGCATCCTATCCAATGTTTCCGTTTAGTGTAGGACAATGAAAGATGAAAGCCAAGAAGGTAGCTCAGAGCAGTATGTATTTGGGAGACCCTGCTATGGAGCACTACCTGTAGCCAGATGTGGTCTGCTGGGGCTTGGAGGGCTTCCCAGAGGCTTTGCACTGGCTAAAGATGAGCTCGTAATGCAACAAGGAGCATGTGTTTTCCCTGCACTGCCTATGAACTGCTGGCTCATGAGCAGTTGGTGGCTGGGATTCATTACCTTGTGTGTGAGAGCAGCAAATAGCAAGTAACCAGCTTGGGAATGAACCAAGCCCTTGGGTTTGCCAGTACTGCCTGATGTGTAGAGAAGAAACAACATGTCTTCACTGTCCATAACAGCAGGCTCACAGCATGCATCCTCCTTCATCATCTCCTGCAGGAAGAGCACAGCAGTTCTTCCAGGGTCTCACAGCCTCCCCTGTGTCGTCCCCACATCTGCTTGTGCACCTCTCTCCTCAGCCTCCCTCCCCTCTGAGCACCTGGGCCACCCTGCTCCCCACAAACATCCTTCAGAAGAAATGCATGGCAGGGGCTCACCCGTTCAGAAGCTGTGCTCCATGCTGGCAGCCTAGCCACCCTGTGCTATGGGTAACAGGCACATGCCAAGACCACCAGCAGACCCATGTGTGACAGTGTAGTGGCAGTCCAAGGCTGGATTCACAAAGTAGCAGCCCATGTCTTGTGTGTTTCAACGCCTCTGTCCACCCTGCTATGTGCTCTGGCTTGCACTGCCTGCCCCTGACAGTACAGGGCTGGTAGTGTGGGAAGACACACCAGCTGCCCATCCTAATCGCTACTGGGACTGTCCTGAACTTGTGTGCAGCACTGACTGCCACTGCTGATGTGGGGCAATGTTCCCAAATTCTGTCAATGCTAGCAAAATTGTCATGGCCTGGCGAGGTGCTCTCTCCACCCAGTGTCCCTGCACCAAGAGCAAGCACTTTGCCCAGGAGAAGTGGCAAAATCGCTGGGCAGCATCTCACCTCCTCCAGGGGCACATCTAGAGCTGTCATGGGAACCTTGCTGTTGGTCCTCATGGAAACCAGAACTCGTTTCACTCCAGGGCACTGCTTCACAGCCTGGTCCACTGTCTTCTTTAGCTCAATAATCTTGCCACCTCTTAGCCCCTGGTTCACTGTAATCACCGTCTCTGACTGGGCTGCAGAAGATAGAAGAGCCACATAAGCAACTCTGCCCCTCTCCACCAGTCACAGAGCAGTTTGGCTCTACCCTGACCTTTCACCTCTTTCTCTTCTCTGAGCTCTTAGTACTCATGTCCTTCATTTAGGACAGCAGCTTTGCATCTTGATTTCCCATTCATTTCTACCTGTGTTGCATCCCCTTAGAGGAGACATTGTATCCCAGTCCTTCAGTCCCATGGATGGAAGAGAAAACCTGTTCATCCCATGGGCTGGAAGGTATTTAGTGAGCTCATGCCATTTATTGGGTTGCTAGTACCTGCTCCATGACTATACATTATGACAGGATACCCTCAGAGAGCCCAGGGAGTCCCACTCAGAAAACTTTTGCCATTCACACAACCCTGAGCCCCCCGGAGCTTCTGAACCAACAAGCTCAGCACTGTCCCCCAAGGGAAATATGTCACAGTTACCCACTGCCTCTTACCATCCTGGATCCTGTCAGCGAGAGACTCTGCACTGAAGCCAGCAAACACCACAGTGTGCACGGCCCCGATGCGGGCACAGGCCAGCATGCTAGCCACTGCCAGTGGGCACGGGGGCATGTAGATTGTCACCCTGTCACCCTGCTTCACCCCTTGCCGTTTCAAGGTATTTCCCAGGCGGCATGTCAGCTCCAGCAGTTCCCTGCCCAAAGAAGCAATGACACAGTTAGAGACTTTCTTGAAGATCTTACCTGTGTGCATAAAGATGGGGGGCCTCAGAGTCACAAGGACACAGCTTATATCCCTACATACCCTAACCCTCCTCACTCTGGAAGACCATGGGAGAGCTGTAAAAATCAGTGGGAAGGAAAGAAGACAGTCTCTAACATAGGCCACTATTTATGGAAAAGACATCAATTAGAATGATTTCTGTACAACAGCCACTGGTAATTCCTCTGGCTCAGCAAACCCACAAAACCTCAGCTGACTTTCTCAATGACAGCCTGCACATTTCTTACCAACCTGTACAACCAGTGTGACACACTACCCTTCACAGCTGGAGGCTACATGTGGGAAGTTAGATATTTTTCCCTAAAGCAGGGCCCTATGCTTTGCTAAAGCTGAGGTCAAGCAAGAACAACAGCTGTAGGAAAGCAGTGAGCAGAAAGATGCCTCTGCCAAGAAGTGTCCCTCCCAGAAACCACAACTTGGCCATCAGTGAGTCATTTTATGGAAGTGCTCTCCATGCATGGGGATTGGCAGGGGTGGCTGGTCATATTTGTCATGTGAGGCCTGAAGTCAGAGAGGACAGAGGGACTTGTTTGGTGTGCAAAGGGATTTAAGTGAATTCTGTGGCAGTGACTCAGAGAGCAGGAAATTTAAGCTGGAAGATGGGAGGCCCCAGACCAACCTGGCAGGGCTGGCAGGCAGCGCCCCCCAAAGAGCCAAATTCAGCAGCACTGCTGACATGAGGATGTGCATGGGATTTCTCAACACATTTGGAGCTGTGAATTTGCCTTTCTTGCAGACCACTTACCCAGAAGTTTAGATAACAGGAACCTGGGTGGGAAGGCACATGTGTGACTTTCCTGTGCGTCTTACCTACAAGTATTGCAGTGCTGCCCCAAGGAGCTTATATCTACCTCCCCAGCTGGGCAGGGACTCCTCAGGGCCTGGAAAATTTAATCAGGGAGTAGGCTGAAGTTTCAGATCGGCACAAGCAAGCCAACAGCTGCCATACTCTGGATCTGCGTGAAGGGATGCTGAATTCCCTCACATGACAGATACCAGCAGATCAGCCCTGTGCAGTGCGACAATATGCCTCTGATATGTTGAGAGGTAATTACTGACCTGTATGTCACCCGTACCTCCCCTCCAGGTTCATCCTTCTCCCAGATTAAGGCCACTTTGTCTGGGGCTACATGGACGTGACGGTCCAGACAATTCACTGGAAAGGAAAACCCAGTATCATTGATAAAGCGACCCTCAGTACCTCTTACCTCTCATAAAGCCAGCACTGGCAGTCCCATTTTCAGGTCAAAGTCAGGGCTGTGTGTGAGTCTTCTCAGCATTAGCCTTGGGCAACCTTTGTGGATACCAGCCAGGAGATCACAAGCACTATCCCAAGCCTGTTATGCTCCTCACCACTCCAATACCTGCCAATCCCCACTATCAGCTTCCTCCTTAACTGTGACCTCATGCAGTCCAGAGCAGAAAATGCCTGAAGTCCCTTTGGAGGTCACATTCCCAGTACCCTCAGAGTGTTGGTAAACAATTAACTAAGCCGTCACTCCACCCAGCACTGCCTTGCAGCTGCCTCCAATGTGAACTAGGACAGTTTTTTAGTGGCAGTGCTCCTAAATAAGAATTGTAGGACAAAATGAAGCTCTGCACTGGAAGGCTGCAGAGTGCTTTTGTCCAAGATGGAAAAGAGGCAGAGTAAATACAAAGTGCACAGCCCCTGGCTTTCCAGGGAACATCGTAAGCTGAGGCTTTGGCTGCAGTTCTTCCATGTAAAGTTTCCCACATTGCTGGCAGCTGCAGTTTCCTCAGAAGCCTTGTTCCACTCTCTGTTTTCCTTAAACCTGCTAAAGTCATGGGATGATGCAGCAGCCTCAGTTTGCATACCAGCTTTTTTCTCCTGACCATTTGTACTTTTCCAAGAGAGAAAAAAATGCATATAAAAGGAGAAAGAGTAAAATGTCAAATCCCAAAGGCAAATAACTCTTGCTCTCTTTCCAAAATAGATTACATAAGATCTGATTTTCTCAGAGGTCTGTCTTGTATTTTGAACACGGGGACCAACAGCACTGTGAGCAGGACACAGTGTCACCAGCCCCTGTGTCTTCCCCTGACAGCCCCCAAAGGCAATAGTCCACAGAAGAGCCTCCCACTACAGCGGTGACAGTATGGCTCATTTCTCCTGTATTTTGCTTCCTATAGATACATATTTCCTTCACTGAGCAGGAATGACCTAGAGCAACCCTGCTTGCTGAATGCACAGGGTTCAGTGTTACTGCCTATGGTCCTGCAGGACAGAGCTACTGCACTGTTGTGGGATCCACGGGGGCTGAGGGAGAGCAACCCAGCTCCCAGCACACACCAATCCAGCTGCAACCTCTCCGATGAAACCCAGTTGCTTCCTTAAGGCCAGTCACAACCTTACACTACAGCCACTGCAGGACCAACTGGACCTTTTGGGGATCCCCCTCTCTCCAGACCTTTAACTCTGTGCTCTTCCAATATGTTCCCAGGGCTGAAGTCACACACACAGAAGCACCTGCAGTCAATTGGTACGATCCCACATCCATCTCCTTCCTTACCTGTCACATTCAGCTGCCCACCCAGGAACCAGGAGATTCTGCCCTGGCACAAGTCACAGTCCTGGACAGAGTGGAAAGGGGTGATCCAGGTGAGCCGGCTCCTTCCTAGTGCTCCCCAGAAGATGTCACTCTGCTCCACTGACACCTTGTACAAATCTTGGTGGTCCTTGGGTCTGGGGAAGGCGACGGCTTCAGGCATATAGGCAGTGAGAGGCCCGTGGCTCCAGGGTCTGGCAGCCACTGGCCCAGAGGGGTATTTGGGAGCCCGAGAAAGAGCTTTGAAGCAGTAGGTCCTGGCCAGCAGCCTGGCCATCACTGCAGGGTACCTGCCTCTCACTGAGGAAATGGATGCCTGCAGCCCTCACAGCTGTTTGGGACACCTAGCCCAGGCAAGACTCAGGCCCCTGTGGAAGGTGGGGCTACGTTGTCCTGGGCTGATTGGACATAAAGCAGCTCTCTCATACAGGGAGCCTGGGCACCCCTTCTGCCCTGCCTTGTTCCTCTCCTCCACTCTTCCAAAGCACTATGGGAAAAAAGAAATTCAATCACTGTAAGGGAGGGGAAAGGGGTGGGCTGTAGAAATATTTGACTGAAAATAACCTTCATGCTAATCTGAGTCCTGAGAGCAGTTCTTGAACAGGAGCCAGGTTAAACGTGTGCCTGGGCTCTCCTTTGGGGCCAAGGTGCCTGGGCCAGGCTCCAACGGCCTCCTTCTCTGCTAGGGCTGCACTGTGTCATCCCCAGAGATGAAACATCCCCTGTTTCATCCCCACTAGCCTCCCTCACACCTCTGTCTATTCATCACTATCCCCTCCGCTGCTGCAGCACCCCCCAGTCCTCTGCTGGCCACAAAGGCACCTTGGGGCAGGTCCCTGTAAACTTAGAGCCACCCCCATGCTAGTCTCGAGTGACAGGACTATCTCCTTCCCAGAATTAATGCCCATTTCCAGCAGAGCACTAGGCTGTGGGGAGCCAGGGAAGGTCTTTATCACATGGCTGTCAGCTGCAGGAGGGGAATATTGCATCCCATCCCACCTTACTGCTGGGTAGCTGTCAGAGCTGTCCGCTCTGGCAGGTTGGGCTGGGTTCTCTGCCTCCTCCCAAGCACTACAGACTGTCAGTACCACCAGCTGGGCTGGGAGCACTTAATGAGGCCATGGTGGAGCAGCTGGGAGTGGTTTGGCATGAAGCACTGCAGCCCATTTCCTCATGCTGAGACCTCCCATCACCCACTGTGGCAGAGCTCAGCTGCCTCCCTACCTCCAAAACAGAGTTTTTTATCCTGCCTTCCTTTCCTTCAGGCCCTATATAGGTAGTTTTTTTTAAGGTAGAGTTTGGAGGATTCCTTAATGTCATTGACCAATTCCCCTTCTCTTCCTAGGGGGCACAAGAGAAGGGCAGAAAAAGGCTCTCCCTGCAAGTAGGGTTGTTCTCAGCCAGGCACACCAAAGGAATCAACAGTAGAGATGACAGGGTTAGTAGATGTCCTCTTTGCTCTTCAAAATGCAACACCACTCACAATCTGTGGAGCTGGTATGTTTGGTGAACAGGCTGAACACCAGTGTGGGAGACAGACACTATTTCCCATCAGGTGCACTCATCCCAGACGACACACCTGTCTTTTGTCAAAGCCGCCCTGAGCTTGGTGGGAACTGACAAGGGCGCTGTCCCCCTGCGGAAACACAGTCCTTTGGGTTTACAGCCCCTCCACAAAGTCAGGCCTAAGCAGCCTCACTGGTACACAAGTCTTTCCTATGCACATCTGCTCTGCCTCAGCATTTTTCCTGTCCCTGGAAGACATTAGGTTTTTCCATCAGACCATTCCCAGATTCTCTTAGCAGGGCAGGTAACTCCTTACCTGGTGTCATGGTTTAACGAAGTCTGGTTTTCAGTTGGGGGGAGCCCACCGGCCGCAGGGTTGGTTCCCTGTGGGGACCTGGTAAAGCCAATCAGCTGCCTAGTTTGAAGGGCCAATCAGCTGTCTAGCACTGAAGATTGACACTCGGTTAAACTACTTAAAATGAGTTGAACACGCCTCTGCGGCAAAGCGCTTGTAAAATTGAACAAGGCGTGGGAAAAGCTTTCTTGGCTTCTGGCCTTTGAACAGGTAACTGGCTGGGCCAGGCCAGGCTCTTCTGCGGCACTGGCCCCTTCCTGGGAAGCCTGACCCCATCCCAGTGGGGTGGCTGGGGCCCCTTCCTGGCAGAGCCTGATCGTCCTTTTTTGCCAGCAGCACCACCGGCCCATACTGCTGGGGGCCATCCCAGCACTGGGAGCAACCATGTGGCCAGGACCAGCCCTGGGAGTGGCCCCGCGGTCAGCGCTCGGGGTGGCCTCAAGGAATGGCCAGAGCCAGGAGTGGCTGCCATCATCCCGAACCAGGAGGGGCCACGTGGCCAGGACTGCGTGGCCAAAATCCGTGCAACTCATACAGCAGTACGCGGCTGTGGCTGCCTCGGCATGGCTCACAATGAACTTAGTTTGTTTAGCCACTTCTAGCCAGCCATGCTGCTGACAGAAGGACAAAAACAGCAGCAGCAGCTTTTCTTGGTTTTGGCGCTCTTCTCCAAAGAAAAGTGCTGAGTAGACCTGGCGGCTGGTACGGCTCACATGGTGTGAGTGGAGATTGCGTAACCAGCAGCAAGAGACATGGCGAGCGATCTTTCTGATGCAGAGCCTGGATGAGATCAACATTTTGAGTGTGGCAGAACTCTGAACTGTTAAACTGTTAATCTAAACTGTTAATAAAAACTGTTTCAATTTATAAAGCTTGAGAACAAATGAACCTACGAACACCAATTCTCTCCTGAATCAGGAGAAGTAAAGGGTGAAGACATGTAGAGAAAACAACATCGCACATTGAGGTCAGTGAAGAAGGAGTCAAAATCTAGATCAGAGGGGATTGAGGAGATGCCTTAGTCTTGGGCTGAAATTCTTTTGTAAGGCCATGATGAAGATATGTTTGATGTATCAGACTTTGTTTTTTCCCTGTAATTCATGGAATGCATTGGGGGGATGTAGCATTGTAACCACAGCCGTGAGCAGAGGCACCAGTGTTGAAGTAAGCAGACGTTGCTCAGCTGTGATCCAGTGAGAATCTTGAACAGAGGGAGATGAAAAACCTTGCCCCAGGAACAGAAGGAAGAAAACCTCTGTTCCCAGAGATGGATGAAAAGAACTTTTGCTTTTATGCTAGAACAGCTCATCCTTAAAAGAGTACCCCATAAGTTGATATGGCCCATGAACACAGCTGTGGAAAGGGCTGCAAGAGATGGGAGGGACTTCACAATTGCAGATTTCCACGTGACTGCTATTCATGGAAATTAAAAACCACAACAGAACTGTTTCTTGTGGAAAAGTCTCCATGGCATGGCAAGAGAGACTCCTCTCCCTAAGAGAACTGAAGAAAGACTATTTTAGAGGTGGTAAACTGACTGAAAGTCCCAGATTTTGTCTCTTTATGTTGTCAGTGGGAAAGAAAAGAGGGGGTGGGGGGAGGAGAAGTGTTCTGAAGATTTATTCTGATTTTCTTATTTTCTTTTAATTCTGTAAATAAAGTTTTCTTTAAACCTTTTAGAGTTTTGAGCCTGTTTTGGCCTCCTCCTAATCCATATCTCTTAGCAGGAAATGAGCACATAATTCTAATGGGTCATTGGCATTTGGCCAGCACTAAACCCACCACACCTGGTAACCCAGAATAGGCTTCCATTGCTCTCAAATTGGAGCTCACCTTGCTGGAAATCTCATGGGTGTCCTTCCCTCTCAACCAGCTCCCCTGCACTTGCAGTGTCTGGCTGCTGCCTCAGCTCCTCAGGCCAGCAGGGCCCTGCAACCTGTTCCTGGCAGAGGCTGAGCCTGCCTGGAGGTCTGTCCAACTCTCTAACACCAGGGCACATGCAATATGGGATGACCCAAAGCACCAGGGCTGCTCTGGATGCTGAGGTGACTTGTTCTCTCACCAGTTGTGTGCTGTAACTTCTGCTCCAAGTACAAACACACCCCTTTCAGTTTTGTGTTTCACTGCAGAGAGAGACCCAAACCCCATCTCCTCGGTGGGGAGGAAAGTGCACACCTCTGGGCTGCTTTGGATCTCTTACCTCTCTCTGGCTACAGCATGACATCCAGCTCCCTCTCAGCTTTGGCTGAACTCGTCCTCCTGAACATTGGTGACTGGACTCGTACACAGTATCCCTGTTTAGTTTTATTCTTCTTCATATCTTTACAGAAAATGGCACATAAATCACAGATGCTGGATGACTAGAAGTTGTTACAGCTCCATATCTCAAACACCTCAATACTGAATTATTTTCTCACTGTATATACATTATTTACACTCCATGGGCTA
>VXBB01019573.1:48100-59542 GCA_013399915.1 Illadopsis cleaveri | reverse complement strand
GCAGGGAAGGGAGGATGTCATACATGGTGATGTCATACGTGGTGACATCATATGTGGTGACGTCGTGTGTTGTGATATCATGTGTGGTGGTTATGTCAGCCATGGTGACAGCTCCAGGGATGTTGACATCGTCCACGGTGAGATCCCCAGGGATGGTGAGATCTCAAAGGGATAGTGACATCATCCATGGTGATGTCATCCACGGTGACATCTTCTATGGTGGTGTCTCCAGGGATGGTGGCATCTCAAAGGGATGGAGATGTCATCCATGGTGACATCATCCATGGTGACATCGTCCATGGTGACATCCCCAGGGATGGTGTTGTCTCAAAGGGATGATGACATCATCCATTTTGACATGATCCATGGTGATGTGATCCATGGTGACCTCATCCATGGTGGCAGCTCCAGGTATGGTGATGTCATCCATGGTGACATATTTAGTGATGCCATCATCCATGGTGACATCATCTGTGGTGACACCATCCATCATGACGTCATCCATGATGACGTCATCCGTGGTGACATCTTCCATGGTGGCAACTCCAGGTATGGTGACATCATCCGTGGTGGCATCATCCATGGTGACATCCTCAGGGATGGTGACATCTCAAAGGATGGTGACATCATCCGTGGTGACATCTCCATGGTGACGTCACCCATGGTGACATCATCCATGGTTGCATCATCTGTGATGACATCACTCATGGTGACATTCCCCGGGATGGTGAGATCTCAGAGGGATAGTGACATCATCATCCATGATGACATCATCCATGGTGATGTCATCTGTCATGATGTCATCCCTGGTGATGCCATCCCTGGTGATGTCATCCCTGATGACATCTTCAGGGTGACATCACCAGGGATGGCATCACCAGGGATGACATCATGACAGATGACATCACCATGGATGATGTCACCACAGATGATGTCACCATGGATAGTGTCATCATCCCTGGGGATGTCAGCCTGAAGATGTCATCAGGGATGACATCACCAGGGATGGATACATCTCAAGAGGATGATGACATCATCCATGGTGACATCACCCATGGTGGCAACATCCATGGTGACAACTCCAGGGATGGTGACATCTCAAAGGGATGGTGACGTCATCCATGGTGACACGATCTGTGGTGATGTCATCCATGGTGCTATAATTTGTGACGACATAATCCATGGTGACATTATCCATGGTGACATCCCCAGGGATGATGACACTATCCATGGTGACATCATGTGTGGTGACGCATCCATGGTGACATTGTCCATGATGACATCTCCAGGGATGGTGACATCATCCGTGGTGACCTCATGTGTGGTGACAGCATCCATGGTGACACATCCATGGTGACATTTCAAAGGGATGATGCCGNGTGACATCATCCATGGTGACATCATCCATGGTGACATTTCAAAGGGATGATGCCATCATCTATTTTGATGTCATCCATGGTGACATCATCTGTGGTGACATCACTCTGTGATGACATCTCCATGGCGATATCATCTGTGGTGACACCATCCATGGTGACATCCTCAGGGATGGTGACATTATCCGTGGCAGCATCTCAAGGGATGGTGACATCTCAAAGAGATGGTGACATCATCCATGGTGACAAATGTCCCCAGGCAGGGATGTCCCTGGGATCCCATGGAGAATGTCCCCAAGCTGGGATGTCCCTGGGATTCCAGGGGGAATGTCCCCACGCAGGGATGTCCCTGGTATCCCATGGAGAATGTCCCCAAGCTGGGACGTCCCTGGTATCCCAAGGAGAATGTCCCCAAGGGGAGATGTCCCTGATTCCATGGGGAATGTCCCCAAGGAGGGATGTTCCCACGCAGGGATATCTCTGGGATTCCATGGGGAATGTCCCCAGGCTGGGATGTCCCTAGGCAGGGATGTCCTGAAGGAATGATATTCCTGGAATTCCAGGGGGAATGTCTCCAGGCAGGGATGTCCCTGGAATGGCAGCAAGCCTGGAGGACACCACCAGCATTCCCAACCTCTTCCCTCCGGAATTCCTGATCCTTTCCCATTCCCGGTGCTTTCCCATTCCCACCATCCCTCCCATTTCCCGCCGGCTCCGGCTTCTCCTCATCCAGGCAGGAAAATCCCGGGATGGTTTTCCCAGCAGCCTCTTTGCATCTGGAATTTCCCCCCTTCCAGGCTCCTAATTCCCAAAAAACTCCCCCAAATCCATGCCACAGGCACCCCGTGGATCCCACCAGGAGCTCACCTGTGCCAGCAGTGGCACCTCGGTCCCCCTTGTCCCCTTTGTCGCCCTTGAGGCCACGGTCACCTGGGAAGAGAAACATCCGGAATTGTTGGAATTTCCCACCCCTGCTCCAGAGGGATGGGATGGAGGGATGGGAAATCCCAAAAAAATTCTCCGGGGATCCTGCGTCCTGTGGCAGCGGGAAGACAAAGGCCTGGTGCTCCTGGAATTCCTGGCTGCAGGTGCCACAAAAAAGCAACAAAAACCTGGATTTCGGGATGAAATTCCCGATTTGGGGGTGGAAATTCCTCATTTGGGGCTAAATACACCCTCAGTTGGGGGTCAGGGATGGGGGTGTGGATATTCCCAAATCCCTGAGGAAGCACCAGCCTCATATCCATGGAAAAGGGCGATGCCAGGGGGTCAGGAGCAGCTGGATAAACATTCCCACCCTTTTGATATCCCAGGAATGATTTCATATCCCAATCACAGTTTAGTATCCCATTAATGACCTCACTAACGAGATTGGTCATTCCTTGGCTCTCCCAGAGCCGCCTCCTCCCTCATTCCCAAGTTTTTCAGGTCCTGAGCGGGACTGGGGGCTCGGATTTGCTGATCCCGAGCCTGGCCCGATCCCAAGGGAAAGGCTCAGGGATGCTCCGGCCTCCAGGAACAACAAACAACGCCTGGAGCGGCTCCGAAATCCGGGATAAAGGAAAACATCGGATAGAAAACAATCCCAAAAAACCAGAGCTGGGCAGGAAATTCCAGCCCTTTCCCTGGGAGGCTCTGGGAGAGCAGGATTGGTCCCACGGGCGGGTGCAGCTGTGTGGGATGAGGGAAAGCAGCCCGGAGCTGATGGGATCCAGATGGAAACTCCCGGGAATGGGGCCAGGGATGTGGCTCCTAGCTCGGGATGGGGTCGGGATGCTGGAGCAGCCCCTGCTCCTCACATCCAGCCTGGCCAGCACGGGGAAAACGGGATTGGGAAGCAACAATCCCGGGTTGGATGGATCCATCCCCAGAACAGGGTGAGTGAGAGGTTGGAATGATCCGGGAATGGCCTCGTCCTGGGCTGATCCCGAAGTTTGGGCAGCAGGAAAAGCGGGATTGTCCCACTCAGGTGAGGCCCCACCTGCGGAGCTGCTCCAGCCCCGGGATCCTGACTCTGGAAGGAGAAATTCCAGAGGAGACCACAGAGCTGCTCCCAGGGCTGGAGCCGGCCGGGATCCGCAGGGATCGATGGATCCCAAAATCTTGGGAAAAGCCCCAGAAGAATGCACCAGTCCCCGTTTTCCCAGCTGGAATCAGGTTTTTCCTCCAGGAACATTCCCAAAAACTCCACCCTGGGGATGTTTTGGAAGGAATCTTGTCCCCCCAAATTTATCCCTAAATTACCAATCCCACCTGGGATTTTTCCTGCTGTTTCCTCTTGAGTGTATTCCCTGCATGACCTTTTTCCACGGAAAAGTGGCGGACCTGTCCTCACTTCCCAGGATAATTTTTCCCATTTGGAAATGAGGGGAAAAAATCCTCCACCAGGGTCCTTTTGAGGGAAAACCCATGGAAAACGGGAAAATACCGATGAGGAAAAGAACTCAGGAATCTGCTGTTCCTCCACGGGGTCGGAGAAGCTCCGGGAGAGGTTTCAACCTGGAATTTTCCATGAGGAGGCTCCTGCACACCTAAAACCCCCATCCCAGGGTTCCTGGCATGCAATTCCCAGGGAATCGAGGGCTCCTGGGCTCGGAAGGAAGTCCTTGGAGAAGGGTAGAACAAGTCCTGCAGAAATTTGGGATTTAAGGCAAAGCCCGGCTTTGGATCCATGCCCAGATCTGGGTCTGTTTCCCATAAATTCCAGAAAATCCCATAAACTCCCTAAATGCTGTCAGAGGGGTTGGATTTTCATTGGAAAAGGGGTTGGATGAACGCCTGTATCCAACATTCCCAGTCTCAGAGGGGAGGGAGATGGAGATGGATTTTTGGGGGAGCCCTGCGAGTGACCCCCCCATCTCTGTGGGACACGAGGGATCCCTGGGATGGGGATGGGATCTGGGAATGACTTTGAGGTTTTCATGGAATTGCTGAGGTTGGAAAAGCCCTTGGAGACCATCGAGTCCGGAGGTGGAGCCCCCATTCCTGAGGGATTGAAATCCACAGGGATGTGGTACTTGGGGACGTGGATCCAGGCTGGGAATGGTTGGACTCAGAGAACTTTTCCAGCCTCAACAATTCCACGATTCCTTGCCGAGCAAATCCGGCATCAGGCTGGCAAATCCCGGCCCAACCCGCCGGGGATTTTCTGGAATCATTTTCTGGATTTAAGGAGAAATCCTGATGTTCCCAGTGCTCTAGGGATGTATCGAGGGGTTTTCCAACCTCCTGGAGCAACCTGGGATAGAGGAAGATGTGGAAGAGAGTGGAGTTCAAGGATCTTTAGGGTCCCTTCCCAGCCAATCCCAAATCCAGCCCACTCCAGGTTCCCTTTCCCTACAACTCCCAGGTCTTCCCAGGCTGTTTTCCCTTCCTGCCTCCCCAGCAGGAATTTTGAGGCACAAAGGGCATTTTTGGGGATTGTTGATCCTGGTTTTGGTTGTAGCTTGGAATTTCCTGTCCCAGGTGTCCCGCTGAATCCCGACTTCCTACTCCCACAGTTTTCCCAGGTGTAGGAAGATGGGAAACGGCAGCGAGCCAGGAATGCCCCAGAAAACCGCCAGGAGATTATTCCCAAATCCCTGCCGGAGCCAGGCATGGGAGCACAGGGGATTATTCCCAAATCCCTGCCCACAGAGCCCCATGGAATGGGAGGACATCCCAAATCCATCCGTCCCCTCCGAGCCCTGCCGTTCCTCAGTGGAACGGTGCCGGCGTAGGAATCCTCGGGATTCGCGTTCCTCCAGGAAATCCAGGTGGATTCCCTGAGCCAGAGGATCCCCCCTGCTCCCCTTTCCATGGCTCTGCCCCTCATCCCGGGATCTCCAGAGCCCATCCCGGCCAGAATCCGTGTCCGTACCTTTGAATCCGCGCATTCCCATGGGACCGCGAGGGCCGAGCTCTCCCTGGTCCCCCTTCAGTCCGCGCGGGCCGGGGGGGCCCCGCTCCCCGGGAAGCCCTGGAATGAGGACAAGGACACAATATTCCAGCAGAATTCCGTGATCCCGACGTGCTGGGAGTCCGGGAACACCGGGAGATCCCAGAGAGCTCGGCCCGTCCTTTTCCTGCATTTCCCTGGGATCCAGGACGGATTTATCTGGCTGCTGAGGAATTCCTGAGCATCCTTAGGCTCTTTTGGGCTCCAGAGTCAGAGGTCAAGGAAGGAAAACCAGGATCCATTCCAAGGAATTGGGATGTGTCCCCCATGAGCTCCAGGTCTCCTGAATCCATGTTGTCCAAGGGGTTGGATGTTTATTGGAGAAGGAGGTGGGTGAAACCCCCTGGTGTGAGCACTTCTGACCTCTGGGAGGTGGGGATTGGGGCTGGAATTTGGGAATTCCTTTGCAGGGGACACATCCAAACCTTGGAGGAGACCTCCATCCACATGGGAGCTGGACCCGGATTCCCTTCTGCTCCTGGTCCTGGACCTGGATTTTGACCTGGACCTGGATCTGGTCCTGGATCTGGTTGTGGACTTGATCCTGGTCCTGGAACTGGATCTGGTCCTGATCCTGGACCTTGACCTGGATCCAGTTGTGGATCTGGTCCTGGACCTGGTCCTGAAACTGGACCTGGTCCTGGACCTGGACTTGGAACTGGACCTGGATCTGGACTTGGATCCGGGATGGAGGGAAAGACCCTGTGCTGGAGACGGGATCTGGTGGGACCTGGGGGTGATCCTGCTGGAATGATCCAGCAGGGATTCATCCTGAGCTGGGGTCGGATCTGAAGCTCCGCCAGGATCGTCCATCCGTGTGGAGGGAGCCTGGAATTCCCTGGACACCACTTCTCCCACCCTTCCTGGACTAGGCTTTTCCAAACTCAGTCATGATTTTCCTCTGGTTTACAAGGAAAAAAATCCACCAGGAGGAATTCCAGCCCCAGCTCCAGCGGGGATTATCCCGAGCTCCAATCTTTCCCTGCCGTGTCCATCCCAAGAAGGGATCAGGACCTGGATTTCTGTGGGGCAGGGGCAGGATGGTGGATTTTCCATGGAAAAGGGGCTTTTCCAGGGATACACTTGAACCCGGCCTGAACTCGTATCCAAAGGGTCATACCCGCATCCTGAAAAACTCCAGGAAAAGACCTAAAAATCGTGGCTCTTCCCACAACTCTTCCCGAAGGTGAACCCTCTCGGGATTGTTTTGTTTTTCTGTTTGAACAAGAACAAAATGGGGTGGGAAAACAAAAGGGAAAACCAAGGAAAAGAGCCAATATAATTCTGAGAGTTGTTACACCCAAGAAAAACAGCCACGAATCCGTCAGCGCCAGGAATTCCAGCTGGAGGGAGAAGGAGCAGGGGCAGCTGGAGGGGCTGTCCGAGGGAGATCGGATTTCCAGGCTGGGCTTGGCTGGGCCTGGGAGGGAGCGATCCCAAAATCCCAGGGTTTGAACCCAAAGCAATCCCAGCAAGGTCGTGGTGCCTCAGAATCCTTGGAGCAGAGGATACCAGGAATGGATCGGGATCGGGATCTGACATCCAGGGTCCTATGGGCTGGGTTTGGAGCAGGGGATAACAGGGATTGGTCTGGACACCGATATGGACCTGAATCTGGATCTGAATGTGGACCTGGAACTGGTCCTGGATATGGACCTGGACCTGGATCCAGATCCAAATCTGAATCTGGACTTGAATTGGGATCTGGACCTTGACCTGGACCTGAATCTGGACCTGATCCTGGATCTGGACCTGGATATGGACCTGGTCCTGGATATGGACCTGAATCTGGACGTGGTCCTGGAAGTGCTCCTGGACATGGACCTGGTCCTGGACCTGGAACTGGTCCTGGAACTGGTCCTGGATATGGACCTGGATCCAGATCCAACTCTGAATATGGACTTGGATAGGAATCTAGATCTTGACCTGGACCTGAATCCGGACCTGGTCCTGGACCTGGATATGGACCTGGATCTGGATCTGGACCTGGATCCAGATCCAAATCTGAATATGGACTTGGATTGGAATCTAGATCTTGACCTGGACCTGAATCCGGACCTGGTCCTGGAACTGGTCCTGGATATGGATTTGGACCTGGATTTGGATCCGGACCTGGTCCTGGTCCTGGCCCTGGATCTGGACCTGGTCTTGAGCCTGGACACGGATCCAGATCTGAATCTGGTCCTGGAGCTGGTCCTGGACCTTGACCTGGTCTTGCACATTGAACTGGACACGGATCAGGATCCACATCCACGTCTGGAATTGGACCTGAACCCGGACCAAGGCTTTGACCTGGATGTGAGTCCAAACCTGGATCTGGATCTGGTCCTGAATCTAGACCTTGACCTGGATATGAATCCAAACCTGGACCTGGCCCTGGAGCTTCATCCTGCGGGATCCGAGTGGATCCCTGCTCCCGGCGGGATGGATCCCTGGGGGATCCTGCATCACCTCCATGCCATTCCCAGCCCCTGGAAGTAGAGCCAGCATTCTCAGGTTTCCCTTAAAATCAGAGACAGCTGGAGCTAACTCGTCCTCAGGGTGGGAATGTCCTCTGGTGGTTTCCAATGGAATTCCTCCCAAAAACAATGGAATTAAGAAGGGGGAGTAGTGAGAAAATTGGCATTGCCAACATTGGAAAAAACATCCCGGAAAAGTCTCGGAGCTGAGGCCCCAGGAAGGGTTCTCAGGATCTGCCGAGGGATCCAGCAGCAATTCCAGCCCCAGTGCCTTGGAAGGCTCAGTTTGGGAATGGGGCAACCAATTCCAGCTCCAGCCTGGCTGGGAGACCCTGGAATCTGGGAATATCAGCGTGGATTTTCTGGAGCCGGGTGGGCAATGACGTTTTTCCCATCCAGGATGGATGTTCCAGGATCCGGGAGAGCAGATCCATCCCCGTGTCCCTCAGGAGTTGGGACATCCCGAGGGATGGCTCGGGAAGTCACCGGGAGTTGTCCCATTGGATTTGGATCAGCCGGGGGTTTTTGGGACGGGGTTTTGGGGGATTTTATGGACACCGGGAATGTTTTCCTTACCTCGGAGCCCGGGAAGGCCGGGAAGGCCGGGCTCTCCCTCCATCCCTTCCATGCCTCGGTCTCCTTTGGGTCCCGGTGGCCCTGGAACACAACGGGAGGGCGGGAATCACATCTCGGATTCGGGAATGTGCAGTGGGAGCGGGAGATCCAGGGATCTCCCAAGAAACAACCCGGGGAGAAAGGAGCTGCCGGAGCAGTTTTCCGTGGTTTTAAACTTCCAGGATTTCTGGATATTAAATTCCAAGCCAGATCCCACCAACCTGCTCCAAGTGCCAGGAGAATTCACCTGGAAGCTCCACCTTGGGCACGACTCTGGGAATTTTCCTTTAGACCAAAAGCTGGGACATTCCCAAAGAAATCATTGCGAGAAATCAGGGAAAATAGGCATTTTGGGAATGTTCATAGAATCCTGGAATTTTGGGGGTTGGAAGGGATTTTAAGGATCATCCATGGGCAGGGACAATTCCTGTTTGTCCAGCTGGGATGATCTTCTGGGAATTCTGGAGATAATCCTTTAGGAGAGGATTGACAGCAGGGCTTTGGTAAAATCCCAGGAACGAGCAGAAGATCCCAATCCTAGGTTTTATCCCCCATCCTGCAAAGGCTCAAATCCCAAAAGCTGAAAATAATCAGGAGGCAAAACAATGGGAAGAAGGAATTTGAAGAGAAAAATAATGGGGGAAAAAGAAAATATTCCTGGGATAAGAGAAAAGAGAGCAGGAAGAGGCCGGGAAGGGTCATTCCCACCCATCCACCACTGGGAACTGTTTTCCCAGAAATCAGAAAAGCCAGGAACTCGGGAAGCTGAGATCCAGCCAGAGCTCCAGGCAATGGAAAAGGGTCAGGAAGAGCAGAGATGTGCAGTGGTTTTAAGGGATCAGGAATTGGGATCTGGGAATGTTCTGTAGGATCCGGAGTGGGATCCGGAGTGGGATCCCAACATGTCAAGGTTGGGAAACATCCTGGGCTGGAGATGGTCAGGGATAGGAAAGGATGATGGAAAGTACGGAATTCCTGGGCTTGGCTGTCTCTTCCCCAGGGAATGAACAGCTCCGGGGGCTGAGAGGATGGAGGGATGGGCTCTGGATCCTGGGAATGGACCCCAGATCCTGGGAATGGACCCCAGATCCTGGGAATGGGCCCTGGATCCTGGGAATGGGCCCCAGATCCTGGGAATGGGCCCCAGATCCTGAGAATGGACCCCAGATCCTGGGAATGGACCCCAGATCCCAGGAATGGACCCCAGACCCTGGAAAAAAAATCCCGGATCCCTGGATGGACTCCAGATGCTGGAAACAAACTCCAGACCTGGGAGCAGACTTCAGACCCTAAGGACGAACTCTGGATTCAAAGAATGGGCCCCAGACCCCAGGAATGGACTCCAGACCCTTGGGATGGATCCCAGATCCCAGGGAATGAACTCCAGACCCTGGGAATGGACTCCTGATCCCAGAAATGAGCTCCAGACCCTGGGAATGGACCCCAGATCCTGGGAATGGACCCCAGACCCTGGGAATGGATCACAGATCCCAGGGAATGAACTCCAGACCCTGGGAATGGACACTTCCAGGCATGGGGCAGCTGCAGATTTTCCATAATCCTCCCAGGGATGATCCCATGCCACAAACAGCTCTTGGGATGGGACACAGGGAGCAGCTGGGCCAGAGGAAAACTGGGAAGGGCGGCCGGGAGAGGCTCCTGAGCATTCCCAGCTATTCCTGCCCCACAGCTCCCGGGAAATCCCATTCCTGCTGCATCCAGGCTTCCCAGCCTCCAGTCCCAGTGGACGAGGCATTTCCTGATGGATGGGACCTGCTGGGATCCAGCACATCCCACCTGGGGGGCGTGATCCCGGGAATTCTCCCTCACATTGACTTCCAAGACCCAAAACTGCTCCATGTTGCCCTTCCCAAGCCACGGGAGGTGCTTGGAGCCATCCTTGGATGCTGGAGAGGAGCCTGGGGACATTCCCAAGCTGCCCAAATTCGGGATCCGGGATCCAGAGCCTGAGATGGCCAAGGATTTGGGGAGAAGGAAAAGGGAGGCAGGGAATGGCTCGGCCAAATCCAGCTGGGAACATGACGGACTCACCCAAGGACATCTGGAGCTGGGATGAATCCAGCTGGGCACAAGGCCCCGGGAATTATCCATGGGATGGGTGGAGAGCGAAGTTTGGGGTGCCAGGAATGTGTCAGGGCTGATAAATCCAGTGCTGGCCCTTGGGAAGGGGTTTGTTTTTTGGGATGACTCGATTCCAGGGCTCCGTGACGGATCCCACCCTCGCTGGCTCCATCCCAGGGCAGGTGACATCATTCCCATGGGTGGGGAGGGAAAAGCAGGATCCGAGGAGTGGGGAAAGAGGGAAATATCAAAACAACTGGGGCAGAGTGGTTCCAGCACCCCAAAAAACAGGGATTGGGAGCTAGCATCCCCCAGGGATGAGGGGAAGGACCCCAGGAGCTGTTGGGATTCCAGAGGGATGGATCTCCTGGAGACCAACCACATCCATCCCCTCCGGCTCGGCAGCTGGAAAAAGGGGAACAAGTGCCTTGGCACCAGCCCCGGGCCTCTCCAGCTGGAATTCCAGCTGGAAGCACCAGGAATGAGCAGCAGCCCATGGGGTCTCTGCAGGTGGAAAACGGGAGAGGAGCTGCTCCCAACCTCCTGCTCCACCCCGGAGCTTCCAACGGGATCTCCTGGGTTTCTCCATGGGGTTTCTCCCTCCCTGGCATTCCCAGGAAAGCTGTGGCTGCCCCTGGATCCCTGGAAGTGTTCAAGGCCAGGTTGGATGGGGCTTGGAGCAACCTGGGATAGTGGGAGGTGTTGGAGTTGGGATGAGATCGAATTTAAAGGCTCTTCCCACTCAAACCATTCCGGGATTTGGGAAGGGCTGAGGGTGGGAAAGGAGGAAAAGATGGGATGGGGGGAAGTCGGATTTTCCTGGCATCTTGGAGGGAACCTTGGGAGCTTTCTTCCCAATCACGGATGGGGAATATTTGGAGATTCCCAGGGGATGGAGACACCTGAGCAGG
Source organism: Illadopsis cleaveri (assembly GCA_013399915.1). NCBI lineage: Eukaryota > Metazoa > Chordata > Aves > Passeriformes > Timaliidae > Illadopsis > Illadopsis cleaveri. The sequence goes on along the minus strand of VXBB01019573.1, from coordinate 48,162 downwards.
GATGGATGGATGGGTGGGGCTGGATCTGGGCCCTTAGCGACCGGAGAGCCCTGGAGGGGCTG
>VXBB01019573.1:9093-37862 GCA_013399915.1 Illadopsis cleaveri | reverse complement strand
TCTCCCAAGGGATGCTCCAGTCCCGAATTCCTGTGTCCTGGTTCTCCCCGGGGATGCTCCTGTCCCGAATTCCTGTTCCAGCCTGGTGCTCTCGGATCCATGCACTTAGACCAAACTGCGCTGGGTTTTTTGTGAGCCCTCAGTGTTCTTGGTTCTATTTTGTTGTTAATGCTGTGGCTGTTGTTTTTGTTTGCTTTGCTACACATACCAGTAAAGAACTGTCACTCCCATCCCCATACCTCTGCCTGAAAGCCTCTTTATTTTTCTAAATTATAATGATTTGGAGGGAGGGGATTTGAATTCTCCCTTCCTGGGGAGGTCCTGCCCTTCCCTAGCAGACCCCTGTCTTTCAAACCGAGACAGAATTCTTGCCATTTGAGTGAGGATTCATTGGGCAAGCTTCGGTGCATTTCCCTGCACTCCTGCTCCTCCCGTTCATTTCGATGGTTTTCACTTGGTTTCAGAATTTTTCCTTTCTTTTTGTTTCGCATTTCATGTCTTCAAATTCTTCTCCTCTCTCGCTATTTGCATTTCTTCCCTGATTTCAGCAGCTGAATTGGAGTCATTTGGGCCAGGTTTGGTCCTTCTCACTGCCCCTCAGTTCCTCTCCCTCCGTATGCTGGGAATCACTGCATGGCCAAATTTGCTCGGTTTTTTCACTCACACTTTTTTTTCCTCATATCTCCTCTCCTGAGTGTTCGTTCTACTTGGTTCTCTGAATTCAAGATTTCAGTGAGGATTAATTGGGCAAGCTTCAGGCCAGTTTCTGCATTTATGGTCATCCCATTCAATTTCATTGTTTTCAGTTGGGTTCGGAATTTTCCCTTTTTTTTTTTTATTTTAAGATGCTCACCCTGTCTTTTCGTTCACCATTCTTGCCTGATTTTGGGGTATCAATGGCAATAATTTTAGAAGGTTTTTCTCCATTTTCGCTGCTCCTCATTTCATCTCAGTCCATTAAGTTTTAATCATGCCATTTGCACATTTTCAAGGTTTTTCCCCGATTGCATTTGATTTGGTCATATCTCCTTTCCAGAGTGTTTGTTCCACTTCGTTCTCTGATTTCAAGATTTCATTTGCTTTCCAGAGACGAAGTTTTTCCTTTCTGGAAAGGGAACGAAATCTTGTGATTTCCATGAAGATCAGTTGGGCAAGGTTTTGGCCATTTCTGTGCATTTCATGTCATCTCCTTAATTTTTTTTGTTTTCAGGGTTTTTTCAGAATTTCTCCCGCCATTATGGAGTGTTTCGTTTTTTCAATTACTAGTCCTGTCCTTTTTCACCATTCTTGCCTGATTTCTGGGTATCAATGGCAGTAATTTTGGCAGATTTCTGTCCCTTTCACTTCTCCTCATTTCATCTCAGTCCATTAGGTTTTAATTTGCACATTTTCAGGGTTTTTTCCCGATTGCATTTGATTTGGTCATATCTCCTTTCCAGAGTGTTTGTTCCACTTCGTTCTCTGATTTCAAGATTTTATTTCCTTTCCCGTGTTTTCCTGTGTGTTTGTCAAATCTCACCTTCGGAGCAGCAATGACTGTTCTGAACAGCTTCAATAAAGTAAAACACTGTGAATATTCATGGGGAGTGATCAAGGATGGGAATAAGGGGCTTCTTTATGAGAAATTTTGCCTCTGACTGTTGTTCCTGGCACCTTTTCCTCCAGCTCCAGGTGGCAGCCTGGACACAGATAATCCAACTTCTCCAAAGGAGCCGGTGCTGGCAGGATCTCCTGGAAAATGTGGACAATACAAAGGCTGGGAACATTTCTATGGAGCATCCAGGTCTGGTCAGAAGGACAGGGAAGAGCAAAACCAGCAAAGAGCATCTCCTCTCCATCACCTGCCACTCCTGGGGGACCTGGAGGGGGCAAATTTAATCTTTTCCACTCAATTTTAATCAGCTTATCAACGTCGGGCACTGACAGCACACCAGCTCGGAGGTTTATGTCTGCTATTCCCTAAGGATTAGCTTTTGGAATCCAAGAGAGGGAAGTGGCTGCGTTTCCAGCTCACTGGGGGTGTCACAGCAGAGATTCACAGCAAAACTGTCTCCCCAAAATGCCCTGCTGCTCCTCTATTATTTAATTGCACAACNTTAGGTGTGTGAACACCTGGGGAGGAACTAAAATAGCAAAGCCTGACCCTAAAAATGTCCCAAAAGCTTCTTGTCCCCGTCTGACACCCTGAAATGGTCTGGGGTGCCTGGCCATGGAGGGAGCTGGGACATGATGGGGGGTTGGAATCTGCTGTGCTGAGAAATCTCGGGGAGCTGAAACCGTGACCCCCACGGGGGTGTTTCTGGTCTCTGGGGTGCTGGGGACTCACCCACCACCCACGCACAGAAGAACTGCTCCCCCCCGGCCCTCCTAGAGGTGACAAGGAAATGATCCCAGATATCCCACGGCGGGTTTCTCCCGTGTGGTGCTGGTCCGTCCCGGGGCTCAGACAGAAGGACACGGGACTCCTGAGGGGACATTGCTGTGGCTGTCCCCCACATCTCCCACCAGAGGAGGGGACTCTGTGGCCCAGGCACTGCAGGGCACCTGCAGAAAAGATGGGAAAAGCACCAACCAGCAGGAAACTCCCGTTTGCAGCTGCAGGAAGCGCTGAGTCCGCTGTGATTTCCGTACGACCCCGTGATTCTCCAGCTGTCCCGGTGTCCCTACGAGCCACAGGCATTTTTGGCCTCGGCAGGATCCCAGCTGCAGTGCGATCGAGTGGGAATGCCACCCTTTTCCTGCCGCGGCCATATCCATGGATGTATCCCCACCCTTGCGTGTTGATCCCCAGCGCCACCACCCTCACCTTCCTGCCTGTCACCCACCCGTGTCACTCGGGTGTCCCCGGGAGCCCGCGCGGTGCGCAGGGTGGCACTATTGCCTTAAAAATCCCGGCTGGGCTCTCTGGGGACGCCGCTTCTCTGGGCTGATCCTCCGCAGCCGCCCTGGCCCCAAGGAGGGAGGGAGGGAACCCCCGCGGGCTCCCCAAATCCAGCGGCCAGGCCCCGTGCTCAGACAGGCGGGGTTGAGCCCGCACATCTCCCTGGGGATTTTCCTCTTCCAGGGTTTCCGCGCCCGCGCTTTGGGTGGAAAAGCTGCGGCGGATCCTGCCCGAGGGCAACTGTGGGGCACTGCCGGCACTCAGGACCCCGCGCTGGATCGACATCTCCCGTGACATCCTCCCAAAGCTTCCAGCTCGAACCATTCCAGCATTCCGCGAGCGTCCCAAGAACCAATTCCTCCCCATGAGCATCCCTTCATCTCTGCACACCACCACACCCTCCCTGCACCCGATGCTGCTCCAAGAGCTGTTTTAAAAGGACCCAAATTCCCCACTGTCCTCGAATGGAAGAGAAGCATTTGAGGATGGCTTATCCTTGGGAAAACAGGATACAGGGGAAACAGTTGTACAACGGGCTCTGATTGCAGTGGGAGCAGAGGAGGAGGAGGAGAAGGGGCTCTCCTGATGCCAGGAGCCAGCTGAGCCCTGTGTTGGGCACATGAACTTGTGGGATGGTGCAGCTTTTTCTGCTCCTGCACCACCCCTGATCCCACTGCTCTGACTGATGCAAAACCCCGGAGGGTCTGGGGCGGGAGCAGCACTGGGAATTCGATTTATGGCTGCTCCAGGCAGGAACGAAGATGTCCCTGTGACATCCACTGTCACCGCCGGGGCCTCAGGGCTCCTCCCTCCTGGGCTTCCAGCGAAAACCAAAAAGTTTCAGTCCTGCCAGTCACAGCTTTTCCAGCAGCAGCTGCTCCGGACGGGGATGAAAAGCTCTCCCCAGCAGCTGGAGGGAGCAGAGCCCCGCGGACGGGTCGGGAGGGTCACGGGCAGTGAGTGACAGGGGTCAGGGTTTGGGGGTGACCCGGCACCTGTTAACCCAAAGCTCGGCACCTCCTCATTGTGCCGCTGCTAATTTCTCACAGCTCCGGAGGCCGTCACTCCAATTAGCGCCGTGTCCCTTCTCCCCTTCTCCAGGGCTAACGAGCTCCGGCAGGATTCTGGGGCTTCGCTCGCAGTTAAAGGCTCCCAAAGACCAGGGTTAACCCTTCACGTGCCCAAGCAGCGCTGCTGCCAAGGTCGGGTCGGCCAGGGGAGCTTTTGTGGAACAAGCATGTTCTTCGGGATTGCTTTTAGGGAGGAACAATTCCAGTGGAGGAAAGGAGTTGAAAACTGAAGAGATGGTTTCATGGTTTTCACAGAATCATCTAGGTACACAAAGACCTCTGGGATCATCGAGTCCAAGTTTTGACTGGACTCACGTTGCACCGAGTGCCACGAGTGGGATGGGGACTCCACCACCTCCCTGGGCAGCCCCTTCCAGTGTTTTCTGGGTGGAAATTCCTCCTGATGTCCAACCTGAATCTCCCCTGGCACAGCTTGAGAGCGTTTCCTCTCATCTTGTCACTGGAAGTCCAAACTCTTGGTTCGCCCCGGATTTTCTTGCTCTTCCACAAGCCAGCACATCAATGGCCCTGCTCCCTCTGTGCCTTGGTGCCATCATCCCCAAGGGCACCCTCAGAGTCTGGGGACCACCAGGAAAGCCCCAAACCCGCCCTGCTAAGGAGAACTTGGGAGCTGGTTGCCTCCCAAAAATTAAAACTGAGTAACGAGGTTGACTTTTCCCTAATCCCCCTTCCTGCAGCTGAGCAGATGTTCTGTGTCTTTTGGCAGGGGCTGAGCCTTGAGCCTTATCTGATGGTGTCATTTCCACGGAGCAGATCTGAGGGCTTTGAAGGCGTCGGAGGGGGGAATGTCGAGGCTCGTCCCTTCTGACAGATTCCAGGTGGGATTTGGAGCTGGATTATGTTGCAATTCAGGGCCTTAAGGGATTTTTTTCAGCACGTTCTCCCAAAGGCAGGAACCCTCTGAACGGGAAGTAGGGCAGGATATGTCCATGCCAAACAGGAATATTATTATATTTATATCTAAAATGTTGCATTGCAGCAACTCTTGGGAAGAGGCTGGCAACCATTTGGCACTGCAGATCCATCTTCTTCAGCTCTGCCACCATTTCAGGTATCAGGATGTCTCCAATTTGCTGAGCATCCACGCAGGACTCTCGTGGGAGACCCTGGAAATATTTTAAGCTAGCTCCTGGGATGCAGAGGCTTTGAAATGCATCAAAGTGCTGCTGGGGGGTGGTTTGTGGAGGCACTAAATGGGGGCAGGAAGCAAAGGGGAAGGTGTGATCTCACAAAACCCAAACTCATAGAGATGGGTGAGGAGAAAGCACCTTTTCCCCACGTGGGGTGTCCCCGTGGGATCCAGGGGGAGCAGGAGATGCCAGTGGGGAACAGCAGCAGGATGTGGGTGCAGGGAAGAGGTGGCAAACAGGTGCAGGCACTGAAACTGGAGACTGAATATCAATCCAAGATGTCTGGAGTGTTATCATAGGAACCAGTTGGACCGGTAGCCAAGGGCGTTGGAAATGTGGATCCCAGCCGGTCACGCTCCAGGGCCGCTGGTTTTATCTCACTGGGCTGGAGCTCTGAGCTGGAGATAACTCCTAAACAAAATGACTTTTTTTAAAAAAAGATCCTTCTATTTCCACCTGTTTTGTTCCAGCCTTTTGGTACCAGTCATTCCTAGGAGTAGGTTCGGATTGGATATTGGGAAAGAATTCTTCCCTGTGAGAGTGGGGAGGCCTGGCAGAGGTTTCCCAGAGAAGCTGTGGCTGCCCCTGGATCTCTGGAAGTGTCCAAGGCCAGGTTGGACACTGGGGCTTGGAGCACCCTGGGACAGTGGGAGGTGTCCCTGCCCATGGCAGGGGAACAGAATTACAAGATAAATTTAAGGTCCCTTCCAACCCAAACCATTGCGTGATTCAATGATTTTGTTGTCTTTAGGATTATTAATGCACGACCAGATGCTCTTCTCCCTTCAAACTGCAGAAGAAATCCCAGCAAAGGCACGAGCTGGCAGAGCTGAGAGACAAAGCTGGCTCCAAAACGGCAACGGGGGCATTAAGGTGCATCAGGAATGTGATCGTGACTAAAATACCCCTAATCTCAGCCTGGGGGTCTGAACCGGCCTCGGCCTCTGCTCCCACCACATCCCCCGCCCCCAGCTCCTCTTTTTCCATGCTCCTCCCACCTCCCTCACCTGCAGGTCGTTAAACCACCTTGGGAGGGCCAAAGGAGCTCCAGGTGACTCCATCTCCTCCCCAGGCCCTGCACTGACCCCTTTGGGACCCGGTAATGCAGCACAGAGGGGAGATGATAAACGCCGCGAGCTCCCATTCCTCATCCCTGATGGGTTTAGCTGCAGTGGGAATTCTCCTCGGCTGCGAGAGATCACATCATTGGCTGCTTGACTTCAGAGCTGGTCACTCACAGCCCACAACAGTTTAAATTCAGGGAAGATGGAGCAGAGCAGCAGCTCCTGAAGTTTAATCCCTGAAGTATCTATCTCAGGAGACCTAAACCAGCCCCAGTAATTAGTGAGAGGAGTTATCACCAGCCATGCAAGACTCAGCATACGGCTTCCAACCCAAAACCACCACGTATCCGCCCAAATGCCAGACAGCTCCTGCAGATAAATCAGTCATCCCGTCCTCAGGTTGGGTTTGGCAATAAAAAAACCCCAAACATCCCCGGCACTGCTGCTCCCAAACCTGTTTGCTCTCCGCTCCTCTCTGCCTGTGAAATGCTGCTGGTTTGAGTGGTCTGTTCTTGTCAAAGGGCGGAGCAGGAGAGCTTTGTGTTGGCTGGAAGGTTGCCAGGCATCCAGGAGTGCAGATGTTGGGGGGAGATTAAGTCTAGAAAGTCTTTCTTCAAATTCAGAGAGCTACTAGCCAGAGTAAAACCTGATATTTAATTATTTAACCTTTATATCTCAACTGCTGCTGAACTGAGTTTTTTTTGGGCAGGGGGTAGGATTACACCCACAGAAGAAGAATTGAAAACCTGTTGCCAGAGGTTTTTTTCCATCGTTTTATTAAAAACTTCCAAAGGCCTAAAATGAAAATGTACACCAACTACAAGGGAACCAGTTTGTACACTCACAGTTAAAGTGCTAAAAATTAAACGTTACCAAACCGACACTGGACTACTGTAAACAAGTCTACCAAGAGCCGAGTGCAAGTGGGGTCAGCCACGGGCAGGGGCTGCCCCACACATTCCACGATGCAGAGATCTCATGGGAGCTCCTTCCCCTCTCCTGAGGAGCTGGACCTTGTCACAACACGGACACCAGAGTGCCGAGGAAAGGGCTGGGAGAGGCACTGCATGCACCGAGTTCCCCATGCATGGAGCAAAATCTGGGAAAACACCGTGCCTTGGGGGGGAAAATCATTCCTGATCCCGTTAGAAAAGAAGCACGAGGGGAGAGGGGTAAAGCTTCACATTCAACTGGACATTCTGCTGCTCAGGGTGGACCTGGGGATGGCACCTGTGTGGGGGCTGCTCTGCTCTGTGCCCTGGTTTCACCACACAGATGGAGCTGCTGGCTCCCTGCTGCTTTTTGGGATCCTCAGCGCCCTGGAGAATCGGCTGCCCTGGAGGGGTGGGTACTGCTCTAAGGCTGGCCTGGCTCTTTTCTTTCCTGAGGGATTTTCCCTTCCCTCCTTGCTGGAAAAACTTGGGAGCAGTGCCGGATTTGGCCGTGAGTGGATTTCAGCCGGAGCCTCCTGGTGCCACCCCATGCTCACAAGTGACCCTCCCTAGAGCTGGTGGTTTAAAGCTCCCAGCACAAAACCCGGGCCTAAGCTGGAAGGAAAGGGAGAAGAACACAAACACACTGACACCTCAATGTGGCTGTTTGCTGCTGTGGGGTTCTTTATGCTTTGAAAAAGAGGAGCGGCCTCTTCCATGTGACGTGACGGCAGCTCCGATCCAGGATATTTCACGGGAGCGATGGAGAGATTGAGAAAGAAGGAACAGCACAAACTCGAGGGGGGAATCTGCTGTCAGCGGAGTCAGGTTGGTAAAAGAGGAGCTGGAGATCCCTGGGAATACTGGGAATGAGGAGTCATGCGTTTTACAGGAAGCTTTGACAATTCCACAGAGCAGAGTTTCGAGGCTGTGGCCATCGTGTGTGTGGGAGGGAGAAGGATGAAGTTTGGGATGAGCTGGAGAAGCCAGGCACTGTCCAGCTGCCCTGCCTGCTTCTTGGGAGAGAGGATCCAGCTTTTGGTGGCTGCTGGGGAGGGACAGAAGGCTGCAGGGACTCCACAAGGAGCTCTTCAGCTGCAGGGACACCCAGGGAGCCCAGAGCACTTCAGTGACTGCAGAAACGCCCTCCCAGCAGGGGGTTTCAGCTCAGGGGGAATTTAAAGCTTGGCACCAACCCCACAAACCAGGCACCCAGGCTGGAGCTCTCACCAGGTAGCAAAGCACCCCAAAAACACTCCTGGTGCCCCTGCCTGAGATGCTGGTGGGGCCACATTCAAACTGGGATGCGCTTCAGAGCCCCTGGACACGATGATTTGGGAACTGGAGCCCTGTGAGCCCCAGCTGGGGAACTGCAGCAGAGCTGGGGCATTCTTCCATGGGCAAGGAATGCTCTGCCAACAGACCACAGCATGCTGGCTCAGGTGTTGAAGGTAGAAGGGAGAGGGCAGGGAGGCAAAAAACCCCAGCCCGAGCTTCAGTTTGAGGTTTAATCCCCTCTCTGGGGTGATGGGAGCCTGTCCCTTTTTAGGATCCATGAGCAAGGAACGACTTCGAAATTCCCATCCCGAAGCAGTTTTGAGACTGAGCCTCACAAATTAACAATATTTTCAGCAGGATCCTCCTCCAAGCTCCATCAGTGTTCTTCTTCCTGTCTCCAAACAAGTCAAAGCATTGCTACAATTTATTAAAAAAGAAAAAAAAAAAAAAGAAAAAAAAAAGAGTACTGGAAATTGAGCCAAGAGGATCAATGTAAACCCTTGAGCTTATTTAGCTGGGTTCCAGTGTTTAGGAAAATTCAGCTTCCTGGCTCCTTCCACAGATCCAGATTTCCACCAGATCACCCCTCTGAGGCAGCACGAGAGTCAGGGTGAGCTGAATTTGAAAACAGCCAAGGTTTCACCCCTGAAGCTTCCAGGGAGTTGCAGCTTCTCCAGTTTAAGTCACCCCAAAGGACTTTCCACAGCCGTGTGCTTTGGATCTGGGCAGTTATCCCTGGGCCAGGGCTACCCCTGGGGGTGGCCCCCAGGGCTGTTTGCTGAGCAAACAGGCAAAGCAGAGCCTGCTCTGCCCCGGGGCCCGGGGTGCAGCACCTCCCTCCCGGGCTGACAACAAAGAGCTTTGTTATTCCACGCTGGGCTCCATTTGTCTTCTTCTCCGACCCGATGCAAGCAAGAAAGACAATTTGGGATAAATCTGTTTGGGAGCGTGGTGGCTCCTGGGGCAGCCTTTGATTCCACAGCACACAGGTTATGAGCTTTGCTGTTGTGTCATCAGCTGCAATTAAAATGAGTTAATTGTGGGGCAGCTCCGAGAAGGCCCCACGAGCTCCTGCCTGGGCCGTGCCCTCGAGGTTGGTGCACAAAGGCTTCTCAACATGCCTCCAGCAGGTCAGGGAGAGAATCATGGAAGGACAATGCAGAAATAAGGATTCACTTCCCAGCAGTGATCTGCAGTAATTACTGAGGTAGGTTTGCATGCCAGCAGTGTTTCCTCGTGCTGGATGAATCTCCGCAGAAGATGCTCCAGAAGATCTCCAGCCCCATCCTCAACCAGCCTCAACTTCTGCCCCCAAGGGATCCTCTCCACACAAAAAAAAAGCCCAAACTGAGAACTCTCTACCATGAATCTGCAGTGGGGGATGAAAACAACCACAGCAGAGGTGGATCTGTATAACCACAACCCCTGAACTGTGGATCCTGTCTCCTCCTCAATGAATGCCATGAGCTTCCAGCTTCCATCCTCCCTTTTCCCCATCTGGGGGCAGCTCCTGCCTCAGTTTCTCCCACCCATCTCCAAATTCTTGCTCAGCACAGAGAATCCTCCCCAAAGCAGCCATCATGAGGAAGGTGGGGCATCCTTGAATAAACTCCTCTGGTCCTTCTGGCCTCAGCCTTCTCCACCCAGGTGCTGGGGTTTGTAAACAGGCTCAGCTCTGGCTCTAAGAACGGGCTGTACATTCCTGCTGGGGTGACAAATTCAGCTTTTCTATGATAATTTTTTTTTTTGTTTAAATAGATCAGGAACAGGCAATCTCAGCTTTTGTACATGACTCTAAAAAATAAATGGCTGAATATTATCTAGATAACTGCTTTGAAAACCCATCTCTTCCTACAGAAATTGTAAACGAGTAGAAAATTTAAATAGTCTTTTGTAAAAAAGCAAGGACAATACAAGTTATAAAAAAATCATCGCTCTTCCCTGCCTCTCTCTTCCCCCCGCCCTGTGGACAACTGAGCCTGGACAGCTCTGGGAAGAGCTGGTGATCCTCAGAGGCGTTTCCTTCTCCAAAATGCTCATTCCTGTGGCGTTTCCAGTGTGACCAAACGCTGCCAGCTCGCACAGACGCCCCTCAGGCAGCGCTGGACGTGTCCCCTGGAGGGAGGTGCACGGAGGGATTCCTTCAACCATCAAGATTTCCCTCAAGTCCCATCAGAACAACTCCAACACCGAGATTTCAGGGCCGGCACCTCCTGACACGCGGAGCCCACAGGAGGGACAGAGGGAGGGAGAGAGAAGGAAGGGGGAGATTGTTTTCCACAGAGAATAAGAAATTCAGCAGTCGTGCCTGATGAGGAACAGTTTATCAAATAAATAATTACCTACAGAGAGGTTCAGAGGAGACAACCAGCTTTTTTTTACTCAGTGACCCAAGACAGCTCCCAGGCAAGTCCCACAACGCCGGCAGCTTCTCCCCGCAGAGAAGCCGACCCCGGCTTCCCGACGCCCGAATTCAGCACCTGACAAGAGGCTGGGGATAATACTGAGCGTGTCACCTCGCCGAGGAAGGCACCGTGAGCGCTGCCAGCACTCTAGAGCCCTCTCTTCCCCCTTCAGGCGCTGGTGCCATCCTCCTCGATGACGCGGTTCATGCTGGTGCCGTGCGTGATGTGTGTCATTGTCATTGGGTTGCTGCTGAGGTCCCTGACGCTGCCGTGCCGCGACTGCTCGTTCAGCCGGTGCGAGCTGCTGTGCCTGGAGTGGTCGGTCAGCCGCGACATGCTGCCGTGAGGTAGTCGTTCCTCCACGCCCCTGTAGCTGCAGGGAGTGTACCTGGTTTTAGGGAAACACAGGGTGATTATCACCGCGCTGCTGAAAGAATGTAAATAGAGCTCTCGGGAGGAAAGGCATTCCCTGCCTCAGCTCAGTCACTCCCGCTCCCACAGCCCCCGGGCAAAGCGTTTCAGCTCCTCACACAATGGGTCTCGCTCGGTTCTTACACCAGCGCTGTCTGGTATTGATAATTAGGGGAGTGAAATGTTGATTAATTACTGCTGGAAGCCTTAGCTCCACCTCAACTCAGAGCGGGGAACTTGTGCCCTTGTTTACTTCGGCAGGGCCGGGAGTATCGACAGACACAAAATCGACTGACACACGGACAAAAGCAGCCAGGAAAGTGCTGAGCTGAGGTTGGGGTAGGTCTGTTTTCCCACACGGTGTAGCACAGATGGCTCCCATGCAAGAAAACCAGCGCTGGACACAGCCCTGCAGTGTAATTAATTCACCAAGACTCTGAAAATATCATGGCATTTTTTCTCTTTCCAGTCCAAGCACTGACAGTGAGAGGAGATGCACCAAAACATCCAGTTTTAGCAGAATTATGGCCACATGTCTGGCTGCAAGGGTCCTGTCCAATCTTCCGCACAAGATTTGCCCAGAGAGCTTGGCGACTCCCCCACACCTGGAATTGTTTGAGGACGGGTTGCACGGGGCTTGCAGCAACCTGGGACAGTGGAAGGGCGTCCCAGGGAGGTGGGGTGAGCTGATCTTGAAGGTCCCTTCCCACCCAAGCCACGGGTAACTCCAGGATTTTTTGGGGGCCCCTCGTACCGTCCGTCCCGCGAGCGGTGCAGGCTGCCGTGGTAGCTGCTGACTTTGCTGTGGACGCTGCCGGCCTTGCTCCTCTGGTCATCCATCACGGCCAGCTGCGTGGACGAGGCGTGGGTGGAGGTGCCCTGGGTGGAAGTGCCCCTGGACTTTCGGATGATGGGGGTGTTGGGGTCCCTCAGGAGGGACTGGGCGAAGTCCGGCTCCTGCAGCACTTGGCGGCTCTCGTTGACGACTCTGAGCAGAGAAAGCGGTTGGAGCAATTAACGTTAATTACTGCGGTGTAAAAGCGATCGCAGCTCTGTGACTGTTTTACAAACAGGACAAGGATCCCGGCTCGGCAAACAAGAGCGTTATTTACATCAAAAAGTCCTCGTTTGCCTGATTTTGAAGGACCTCCCTATCTGGTTATTTTAGCCGAGTTGAATCCTTGAAGGATGGACCAAAAGTCATGGAGGAGTCACCGAAAGGCTTCTGTCTTTGTGGATCTGTTTTAAAACATCTTAGAGGACAATATTTATTAGGAAAGTACCTACCCATGGCTACCACAAAACCACACAGATTGTCTCTAAATCGATGCCAACCTTAATCTAAATTAATTTCAACCTTACAGAAGCCCCAAGAAATTCTTGTTGTCACTTTATCAAACTCCCTTTCAGCACCAATGCATAAGGAACATTAAAAGCAGAGACAAATGCTTCCACCTGCAACTCGGTGAGGAGAACCTGCATTTAATTTCAATTCAAAGCTCTGATTCAGTTGGCTAGAGGCACATTTATAAATAAAAAGTTTCCATTCCACCTCTTAGTAAGAGGCAGAGTAGCTGCAGTGTTTATTTGACACTTAATTGCTGTTTAAAACACTTTGGAGATAGACAAATGTAGATTTGATTCTGGGAACAAAGAATAATTAGGGAGAAATTGGGAATTTTTTCATCTGTTGCCTGTCTTGTCCTTCCTTGCTCCATTCTGAGCAGTGACTTTTCCATCCATTCCTGCCTCTGCCTCCATGAAAAACCAGCCCAAACTCTCTCTCAGGACAGCAAGGGAAGGGTTTATCTGTAAAATATCCGTGCTCACTCTTTTTTCCTCCGCCCGTGGAAGAAGCTGGCCCACTCAAAACAGGTCTTCTTGCTTCCAACCCAGAACACCGAGGGGATCCCAACCACCAAGGCCATCAGGTACTTCATGAGGAACAAAATCAGATCTGGACGGCTCATCTGAGTGACCTGGAGGGAGAAAAAGAGAGCAAAGGAAGATTCTACGACCCCTCCTGGCTCACCATTCATTTAGGAACACATTTAAATCATCCCTCCTTGCCTGGAGCCAAAGCAAACATGGTCAGGATTCCTTTGTTCCCTGGCTCCACAGAGCGTGAGTGGGCCCAGGGCTGGCTCAGACAAAAGGCTCAACTGCTGTGAAGTCCTGGCCTTTATTCATATTTCTGGTCTTTTGTCCGTGCCCTGAATAATCCTGAAATATTTTCTAGTCTGCAAATCAGAAAGAGTGGCTCCTTTGATGGGATTAACCTATATAGGACCAGGTGCTGTGGCTGGTCTTGGGAAAAAAGCCAGGGGAAGCTTCATGGATGGCCAACACTGATCCTTCATTCCTTGGAGGGTTTCCCTGCCTCCCTCCCTCCCTTGGGAATTCAAGGCTCTGGCCAGGTGCAAGTGCCTGGTTCTTACCAACCCAGCAAGATGTTCTCTCTTCAGGGAGCTCAGCTGAACTTGGAAACGTTCACAGGATCTACTTTTCCAAAGTTTTTATACCCAAAGGGTTTGTTTGGAAAAGAAGACAAAGGTTTTCTTTCCAGATAGGTCTGTAGGGCAGCTGCAAAACAAACACCCAGGGGCTTTCTGGAACTGGTAATCCGGCTTGAAAACTGAACCTTCAAGGAGAAGAGAACTTCCAGAGCAAGCCTGGAAGAGGCCACCAAGCTGTGGAGGGAAGGAACAAACTCGTGGTGGTGTGAACAAACTCTGTGGGCATTTGTGATGCCAGCACTTGCACTGTGACCGTGGAATTCCAACAATTCCAGCAACTGGGAGAACTGGGATAAAGGGTGGGAGAGCTGGCGGGGCTCACCTGGAGAAGAGAAAGATCTAGGCAGAGCTCAGAGCCTTTTCCAGGGCCTAAAGGGGCTCCAGGAGAGCTGGAGAGGGACTGGGGACGAGGCATGGAGGGGCGGGACACAGGGAATGGCTTCCCACTGCCAGAGGGCAGGGATAGATGGGATATTGGGAAGGAATTCCTGGCTGGGAGGGGGGGGAGGGGCTGGGCTGGAATTCCCAGAGAAGCTGAGGCTGCCCCTGGATCCCTGGGAGTGTCCAAGGCCAGGCTGGATGGGGCTTAGAGCACCCTGGGATGATGGGAGGTGTCGGGGTTGGAGCTGGATGAGCTTTGGTCCCTTCCCAAACCGCTCTGTGATTCCATAGTCTCCGACACCCACTGGCCACTAAATGACCTGGCCTTTAACAAGAGGTTCCTGCTTTTTTGGCACAGCTGAGGGAGTTTTCCAAACCCCTTGAAATTTCCTGCCACCTTGAAAATTTTTTTATTTTCTCAGGAGATGAGGGCTGAGGACAAACAGAAGCTTTATCCCAATCCTGACAGAAATAAACTTGGTGCAGAATGGGGTCAGACAGACCCGCAGAGGCTCAAGGGTTGGCGTGGCAGGAAGGTTTAATTGTGGCTGTTTAATTGTGGGGAGATGCCCATGAAATCTTTCCAACATCCCAGAAGCAGTTTTGAGACAGGGACTGGTGCTCTCTGAGGGGAGGGTGAGGCTGTGATACTCTGGGAATTCACAGGGAACAACCAGCTCCTCCTTGTAAGAAGCTGTAAAAAGGTGTGAGAAAAAGAATGGGACTCAAAGATGTGAGGAAAAGAAAGGCTGAAAATTGAAATGTGGGGGGAAAACCACTTAGAAGTGTTTATTCTAAGCAACAGGAAAGAAATACTGCACCACCCATGAAGGAATTCCATCCTTAGGAGAGAAGGGAATTTGGAATGGCTCCAAATACAAATTGTGGGGGACAGGCATGTCCTGAGTGTCACCAGTGTGTGACAGAGAATATCAGAGCTCCCCTCTGATCCTACGAACCTGTATTGATGTAGAAGCACAGGTACAACCTCCTAGAACAACATCCAGAACCAGTTTTTCCCCCTAAATTGAAAATTCAAAGTCAAATCATGTCCTGTGTCAGGGGGATTTGCCAGAAATAGGCTCCCACCCCGGGATATTCCAAGCATATTCCAATTATTGCTGAGGGACAACACGGCTTCCACTGGTTTAATCCAGCAATCCCTGGTTTAATATTTTGTGTTATTGCAGATTTTTAGTCCTGTCACCACTGGAGACGGAAAATAAAAGTGCAGAAATGTCACAAACATAATTAGGAGATGTTCCTTAGGAGTTCTCCATCCACCTCTGCCCCAGGAAAACCACGGATGCTGAAGGGTCCTGGACACCACTGGACCTTCCTACACCATTTAAGAGAACAGTCCTGAGGTGGTTTTTGTAGCCAACCTGTGAGATTCCACCCAGGATTCAAAAATATTCACGATTACCCAATAAAAAATTACCCAGCAAAACAAAGCTCTCAAAAATCCACCGTATTATTTCATCAGGAGCCTGTTTGGCACCAAGTGGAATAAGGGGTGAAATTCATCATTTCTTAATGAAGGTGACATTCAGCTGCATTTTTATGTTTAATTATTTATATTTACATTTAATGTCTGTCCACAGGGCCAAGTCTCCTCTAGGAGAAGGTCTGGCCTGAAGGGAATTTAATTTTGAATTTTTCATCAAGAATAAACCACCAGTCCCAGTGCTAAAGCTCTCGGCTGCTCACTGTATTAATTCCACCAAGGCATTACAGTAAATCACTCAACAGCAAAACTCCTGGCTCAGTGTGTTCGTGATGAGTGCAACAAATAATTCCAAGAGAAAAAATTAAAATAAATACATTCAACAGATCTTTCAGGCCAAAGGAAGCACGTCCTGCTCTCTGGCAAAGCGAGTTATTAAACATCATTACACACTTTTCTCCAAATTAAGCCTCAAAGCAGCCAATTCAGAGAGCAACACCCATTAAACTCACATTAATACTAAGTGACTGCACCTGTTTGAAACAGTATTAATCTGCAGATATGAGGTATTTATAATAATTAACAACATTTATAATAATTAACACCGGAAAAATGGAACTTGAAATGACTCTTCCAGGCTTATTGGGCTAAAAACCAGGTGTTTGCACTGGGGCACCTCCAACCCCAAAACACTGGGACAGAGACCAGGTTTAAAACCAGCAAAATTAGGCAAAAAACTCATTTGTGTCCATCATCAAAACCTGGACTTTTTTTTACTGCCCAGCTATTTAGGAAAAAATACAACTTCAAAGAGTGCAGACTTGGATGGGGTTAGATTTACTCACCACACATGAAATGATGCATTCACCTGGAATATTCAAACTCCACACGTCACCTCAGCCAAAATGCAAAACATTTTCCAAAAGCACCCGTGATCATGATCTGCTCTGGGTCCTTACTTATAGTAAATTCTTCCCCGACAGGGAATGTAACCTTGAACAGGCATCAGAACCACTTTTGAAAAGTGAAAATTGGACAGGATCCCTGGTTTCAATTTATCTTCTTGGAGAGAGGAGATGACGCAGGGAATAATCAATAAATGAGACCCTCTGGAGATGTCTGGCTTTATGGAGCAAAGCCACCTAATGCACTTTCCATCCGTGCTTTTGAAAATTCAGGTTATAAGGAAATGCCTTTGGGCTTAAAAGCAAATTTCTTTGAGCACTACCTGACTCTATTTGTATTTATACCTGAATAAACTATTGGTTTATTTAAGAAACCTCCCCGAAAGCTGACCTACTGCAAGGAGGAAAAGGAACTGAAATGAAGTTCAGGACAATTTGAAATGTATTTTCATCTCTCACTTTTCTACAAAAGCCTTTGGAGCTGCTGCCTTGTGCTGAGCTCCACACAATGCCATGTAACAGACACTGTAATAACGAGCAGAAATTGTAGAATTGTGATGCCCTTCAGGTCCCTTCCAACCCAAACCATTTTATTAAGAAATTCAGTCTGTTTTTCCCTTGTGCTGATTAATACATGGTATTGAAGCTACAATTAAAGATTTGAGGGTATTTCAGCAAGGTGTGCTGAAGGCTTTGCTACATTTTTGGGTTGCAGCATTTTATTGATGCATTACAATTGATTTTTATTAGGGAAAATGCCACATCTCTCTGTTATCCTGTAGAAATGTGTGATTTCCTCATCCCCCTGCCAATGATTTACTCACCAAAGGAGTTTTAGATACTCTGCTTTCAGAGGAGGGGCCTGAGAGGGGATTTGATCCTAAAACACCCTCCAGCAACCTCAGCAGCCCAGGCTGGGACTCCAGCATTAACCACAGATCCCACAGGACAGCAATTCCCCTGAAATCAGCCCTGCAGGAGGCACTGACTTCACCTTTCAGTTCTGCAAGAACTCTGAGTTGTGAAACACCAATAAAATTCCCAATGTGCATCTAAAAATAGAGCCTGAGCAGCGTTCCAGCTATGAAATAACAATTATCACTGTTGTTGTCAGAGATGGGGATGTGGGAATGCCATCAGAACGGTGATCCCTCAGTATCAAAGACTAAATTCCACTGCTGATGCAGCCAGTGAGGGGAAAAAACAAACCCTCCTAAACCCAATTTTAGCATCTACATTGCTGTCACCAGCTGAAACAATAACTGGGAACATCTACTAGGGAATTTACTTCCCTCATTTCTTCTGTTTCCCACTCAGCACCGTGGCCAGACCCTTCTTAATGTCTTTGAACCTCAACGTTCCCCACTCCGATCCTGTACCAAAAGGCTTTCAGAATTCCCCCTTCACACTGGAAAGCTCAGATCCAGAGACAGATCTCCTCTGGGCCTAAAAACAATGGGATAATGTCCTTCTTTTTAGATAAAAACCTGCGTGTTCTGAACCCAGAGAGCTGCTTTTCTGTGAGGGCAGAGTGTCAGGGACACAGGGAGTGGAAAGCCCTGGGGCTGTGTCCTTAGAGATGAGAACTTTTCCCAGAGGGAGGAGAATTCTGGTGCTGATTCTCTGTTTTCCTTCAGACCTGACGGCATTCCCAGGGATGTATGAGGGGTTTGTGCACTTCAGGAACACCAGACCTTGGCAATTTCATGAAGTTTCTGAATGGTTTGGGTTGAAAAGGACCTGAAAGCTCATCCAGTTCCACCCCCGACACCTCCCACTATGCCAGGCTGCTCCAACCCGGCCTTGGACACTTCTAGGGAGAGGGCATCCAAGAATACTCCCAGGGAAGGATTTCCCTTTGGATCCAGGCTCTTAGAGCCATCCAGCTGACAAGGAAAGCAGGCAAGGAGATGTGAGATTTGGGCTGTGGGCCCTGTGCCACGCTTGGAGATGCTCAGACACATCCCACAAGCACCGAGGCCTCACCCAGCAAGTTCTGTCAGACACAAAGATCACAAATTAAATGAAGGCATTTCTGAAGGCCATTTTCCCCCTCCCATCTGCTGGGCTGGTGCAGAACATCCAACAGAAATTTTTTTTTCCCTCAGTGAATCCAAGAATCCTCAGTGAACGCACTGGTTCGGAGGCATTGCTTCCCTCACGGAAACACGCGGTGGGCAGGTGCTCAGAAAGGAGGTTAAAAACATCAATTTCCACATTCCTCCAGGGAAAACACACGCTGCTCTGTGGGCACACTGCTCATTTAAATGCTTATAATAACCAATTCCTGACTATTTTCCCCTCCTGCCCCCCGAATGATCAATCATGGCTGCTTTTTCCTGACAGGGCCCGGCGGCCTCTTCCCAGTAAAATGTGTGAAAACACAAACTAATGAGCACGAAGTGTGTGTGTGTGTGGGGGGAAAAAACCCAAACACAACACCTGTCCCCCTCCTCGGGGGCAATAACGCTGATCATTTGATATTTCCCTCAGGATAAAAAGCAATGAAATTCAAATTAACCCATCCTTTTTGTTGAAAATGGGAAAAGCGAGGGGAAGGACCAAAGGGAATCTGATCCAGCGGCCTTGCTTTCAAAAGTGTTTCCATCACTGTCATTGCTCTGAGATTCAGGATTACACTCACAATTTGTTTTCCAGTCAAATGCAGTAGGATTTGTCACTGTAAAGGAAATTATTATTAAAATCTTGCTTGTTTTGCTTTTATCAAACCACGACGCCATTCTGGCTACTCTGCAAGATTTGGGTTGGTAACAGCTTCAAAGCTAATCCAAGCTAAAAATAAATAAATAAGACGTTGTAATAAAAGTTTATAAAATTACCATCTTCATGGGGAAAAGCTGTTCTGGGGGAAATTATCCACCCCAGAAGTTAAGTGATAGTCCAGATTCACCTTACCATGCCAAACCCATCTAAAATCCTTTTTCCCCAATAATTTTAACTGTGTAGATGCCTAAAAAACACATCCCTGAGCCTCTGAAAAATAATTTGGTGTTAGAGTTACTCCATCAACTGAGAAAATTTCACAGCATAATACTGCAGTGATATATATTCAAACATAATAACAAGAATTATTAATGACTTATTCCTACCTAAAACTCCCCTCACTTCCCTCTGAAAAACTGCTTCAGGAGGAAAAATTGAAGTATTTTCATACATTAAAGTCAGGTTGTTAAACCTATAAAATAATGCAAAATAAGACAATGCCCAAAATTTAAACACAAGGAGTAACATAAGTTGGCCAAAGCATTACCCTGATTTGGACACAGCTCATCAGTTTTGATATTTCTTATCAGTTGGACATTTCTTACCAGTTTTTGATACTTACCAGTTTTGTTTAATACTTGTGAAAATGAGAAATAGTCTTGCTCATTTTCGAGCATAACAGATATTTTTAAATAATTCAGAAAAATAATTCTATATATAAAATAACATAGAAAAATGATTATATATAGCGACTTCAGGAGCACTATTAAAAAGACAAAAATAAACAAACAAACCACAAGTAAAAACACCTTTCCCGAATGCAAATCCTAAGCAATTTTCTTCAGTTTATTAAAACAAAAAGACAAATCTGGTTTTGGGGTGTTGGATTTCACCTGTTTGGTCACAGGTGCTGCAGCATCCAGTTCTGAGGGTAAAGAGTGACTTCTCTCAGCTTTTGTTGCTGCTTTAATCACAATTAGAGAGTCACTGGGAGAAGACCATCCTTAATAAACAGAATTCAAGGCTGCTCCTTAAATATATATATTTTTTTTTCTTAAGCACTTAACCCAGGAGAAATTCCATGTATCATTGCTAGGAAACACTGCAGTTCNTCCCAAAATTTAAACACAAGGAGTAACATAAGTTGGCCAAAGCATTACCCTGATTTGGACACAGCTCATCAGTTTTGATATTTCTTATCANGGAGAAATTCCATGTATCATTGCTAGGAAACACTGCAGTTCTGTGGTCAATAATGTTCTGAGCTGTTTGTGAGTGAAACCCAGCTCCTAATTCAGATTTGCTCCATCTCTTGTGATTAATATGGAAAATCTGCTTTTATCTCCACCTTTGTTTTGTTTTTCTTTCAGATGGAATAATTACATCCAACAAGAAGTAACTCCTTAGGGCAGACTTAAGCAAATCCATTACCTCTCCTGAGAGGAATTCTAAACAATAACTGATGAAGAAAGAAGATGGAGGAAAATCCCGGATTTACAGACATCCCTAAATTTATTTATTTCCTTTCACGTGAATGGTGCTGAGAATTTCCTCACAAAGCCTCTTTTCTCCAGCCAGCCCCCAGCACTCCTGCAGCCCCACAGATGGCAAAACAGCTGAGACACGCTGGGTGAAAAAACACAGAGGCAACACCCACGAGGAGTGGAGAAAATGGGGAAAAAATTGAATTTTTCTCCACAAAAACAGAGAAATTCCATCCCGACTTCAGCAGCACTGCAAAGCCATTGGGTCTGCCTGTCAAGGATTAATTCTGGCCAGTTTTTCTTGGTGTTTCTTTTGTTTCAGCCCGATTTTACTTAAAATAAGCAGGAGGAGCCAGGATATTCAGCAGAGGGAAGGGTAAAGCCATGCCAAGGAGGAGTGAAACTTGGAAATGTTGCCCCTGCCCCTGTTGCGTGGGCAGCCTTTAGAAAAAAGCAGCCAAAGAAAGCAATTTGAGGATGTTAGTGAGGCAAAAGAGCCTGAAACGAAGAGGGTTTTTTGTCACACAATGTTAATTTTGGGACACAGAATCACAGAATTGTTTGGTTTGGAAATTAAAGCTCATGCCCTGCCATGGGCACCTCCCACTACCCCAGGTTGATCCAAGCCATGGGCAGGGATGCCACATCTAAAAGGATCTTGAAAATGTGCAGTAAAATAAAAAAAACATTAGCCATTATCAGCTCAAAAAGTGCACTTGTGAAAATGGGAGACAAGTGCTGACTTCTTGAGGCAAAATTACCAGCAGGTGATTTTAATCCTATTAGGATTTTAATCCTAATGTTAAAACCCATTGGTACAATGCTGCCAGATAATGCATTAAAATTTGTGTTAAAATCTCAGTATTAACAGGAATAAAATGGCAAGTGTTTACTTTTATTCCCTTTGTGCCACACCAGCCAGGATGGGAGTGAGTTGGTGAAACTCCAGTAAAATCCCATTTAACTTTATCCCACAGCAAGGCCTCGACTTGGAATGAAACAGAGAGAGGGAAAAAAAAAAAGGGGAAAAAAAAAAAAAGGNAGTGAGTTGGTGAAACTCCAGTAAAATCCCATTTAACTTTATCCCCCAGCAAGGCCTCGACTTGGAATGAAACAGAGAGAAGGGAAAAAAAAAAGGGGAAAAAAAAAAAAAGGGATTGTCTATTTTTGTTGCTGATAAAAAAGATATTCGCTATTACATCATCTTACAGCTCAGAATAATTAAGTCCTTCAAAACACTAAGGCAGTTTTAAATTTTTTTAAGAGGAGATCAGAAGGAAAATAGAGAAGATTTAGAGATAAGCACAGGAACTGCTTCAAAGAACTCGGTGAAAATTACTTTTGAAAGAGTTGTGCTCATCGTTCCTACAGAAAACCTCTCTATCAGCAGCAAAGAGAAATAATCCCTCCATGGGATTCCCAAATTCTGGGAATTTCCACCTTAGGTGCTTCTTTACGTTCAATCCTCAAAAAATGGGCAAAAAAACCTCTTCCCTCATTTTCTTTCTGGAATGATTATAAAGATTCAACCAAGGCTGGTCAGGATCTAGAAAGCGAGTTTAAGTGAGTTTATTCTGATTTTTGAAGAGGACTGACTGCAAACCTTCCCCCCCCTCCCCAACTTTTCCTACAGCTTTTTTCCAGAAATGTCCCAAGTATTTTGCAGCAAAAATTCCCAAATTAAAACACCCAGTAAGAGCCAAGGTGACCTCTTGAAGGAGATGACTAATTCCTACTGCTCAGTTCCTCTTCCCAAGGACTCCCATTACAGCTGCAAATGTCTTTGAAATGGTTTATTTTCCTTTTTTTTTTCCTATTTAGAATCTAAATTTAAAGCCTCTCACAGCAGCTCAGTGCTGAGTCTGGCCCTGAAGCATCCGTGGAAACTGTGGAGTCCATCTAGGTTTGGATTTGAGATAAATTAATCCTAAAGCTTTCTTTACTTTGCAGGAAATCAGATTTTTCTTGACTTTTGAACTCCTACTCCTCGTAAGAGAAATGTACATTATAAGCAGCCCTGAGGACGGACTTTACTGAGTCTCTAATTCACTTTTTAGCCAAATTCATCCCAGTTTTGAGACCTTTTTCCACAGACTGGGGCAGGTCACTGTGGCCCAGTTTTGATTTTCTTTGTAATTCCAAGAGGAATAAAACTCCATCCCTCTCCTTGTAAGGAATAAATCACCGTGCAGGACAAGGATGTGGAACAGCAGGTAAATTAACCTCAAAGTTTGGGGTTTTTTATCTTTTTTTTCTGCTTTTCCTTTTACTTCTGGGTTCAGATGGAAAGGAAATCACAGCCCTTATGGCAACAGGAATTCAAAACCTGACTGTTACCTTTTCCTAAAATCCAACCTGACCTTCCCCATCAATCTGAGTGACCGCCCAAAATTTTATCCCAGTGCACCTGTACTGGATCTGATTTAATTCCCACATGAACTCCTGATGGATGTCCCATTCCATCAACATCTGGGAAGAAAATGCAAATAAGAGAGCAAAGAGACAAACTTTGAGAGCTGAACATTGGGGCAGGACTAACAAGCCAACACCAAGAATTTATCAAGAATGGTGAAATTCTGTCCTGTGGCTCTGCCCTGTGAACCATGAGGTGACGGTTGGGTTAATTCCTTTCTTAAGGCAATGAGTAAAAATTAGGATTCCAATGTAAAATTCAGCTCCTTGTTTGAATATTCCTATGCTGAAAGTAAATTCCAAAGGCACTGTTTCCCCCTCCAGAAAAAGAAAAATATCCCAACAAAGGTAAAAAGAGAGGAGGATGGGTCAGGACGGTTTTAGGCCAGCATGAGCAGAGATTTCCTTTCCTATTCTCTCCCAGATTTTGGAGCACAGAGGACACTGAGGGCAGGACAGGGCACCACAAACTCCTTCTATCCCTGTCCACGAGGAGAGGGCAAACTGGGACATTGATTCCCTGCCCTTGTGGCAAAGAAGTTTTTATTTCACATGGAAAGCAACGGATGCCTCCCAGATTTGCCAAAAAAGCCAGGAGAATCCATTCCCAGGTCAAGCCAGGAAACATCCAGGAATCACACTGGATGATTTCCCACATAAAGGCATCATGAATATTTCTAATTTGGGGAATGTTTCTGATTTGAGGCAGCCAAATAAACACAGTTTCTGGTTTTTTATCTGAACCCCAGCCTGGTTGTGGAGCAGGCAGGAGAATCCACGGCGCTGACCCTGCCGGTCCCTCCCGCAGCAGCAGCTGCAGATTCCCACCCCCCTTTCACAGGGAATTTTCCAGAAGGAGTTTCTGTGGCATCATCTCTGATGGCAGAGATGATGATGTCACGCCCCAATGGATTTTTAACCTCGGATTTGCTGGTGTTGGGAAAAAGCCCCCGACCACCACAGCCCCGGGGAAGCTGTGCGCCCAAAAACCTTTTATCCACCGTGGGATCGACCCCAGCTCTCCATTTAGGATGATCTGCTCTCAGAAACATTGGAAGTTAATTAAATAACATTAAAGCTTTGTAAAAACACGCTCTTATTTCGCCACTGAGGGATATCCCCCACAAAACTCCACACTTCCCCTTAACTTAAGGATATATTTCACAAGCATGAGCTAAGGATAAAATCATTTTCCCCCACAGCTTTGGGAACCTGCTTCAGTTATAAACCTGGATTGTTTAATATGGGAAGCGTGTTTAGTTTGAGGGGAAAAACTATAAATGGACGGGTTAAAAGGAAAAAAAACAACAACCCCTCTAATACTCCCTGAGGTCTGCAGGTCCTTCAACCCAATTTGATGTGAATGAAACCATTATTGTTCTTTTGACTCCCGCTGGGCCATTATGGCAACGGTTTGCCAGGGGTTTCAGGAGTGCTTTCCTACATGTTTTCATTATTCCAGCCTGCAGTTTCGAGGTTTAAAACAAGTTTCTGCTCAAAATTTTGCCTCTCCAAAACCTTCACGATTTTATAGATCCTTAAATTTAGATTGGCAACATGGTGGGTGTTGGAAATTAATAAAGAGAAAAGCCACGTGTCCCCTTGTTTTGTTTTTTTTTTTTTCTTTGTTTTTAAGCATCCGCCAGTTTGAACAGATTAAAAACCTGCAGCAGTGAAGACTCAATCAAGCCAGTGGAACTGCACACACCCACTGCCAGAGATTTCCTGCCATAAAAATGCTCCCACATCAGATGGGAGGGAAGAGTCCAGCCCTAATAAAACCTAACGGAGGAAAAAAACCCAAAAAGGGTTAAAAGGTAATAAAAGGATTATTATCAAGCCTAAGGCAAACCTTTAAGTGATATTTTATTGCATTAAAATGTGAGCTTTGATGACTCAGCTGGTACTTTAACTGCTTCAGAGCCAAAATGTTAATTTTTAAGTATCCCTCTGCGTGCAGCTGTAAAATACAGGTTTGCTGTAAAACCCTCTGGAAATAAAGTTCCTTTAAAACAAGTTGCAGAAAAATATCTAAGGAATGTAATGCCAAAAACAATCTGCCATTTTGGCCCAAAAGCAGGCAATTAATCCCTAAAATACTTTCTTTTCAACTGCATCTGAATAAACCCGTGGAGAGTTTGATCTTAGGGCTCTTAGAGGCTTCTGTTCCTGTGATAACTCAATTAAACCAAGTAGATAAGTCTCAATTTCTTGAAAAAAAACCCCAAAGCTGACGAGCTGCAAGCTCTGGTTTTCTTCAGAAGACGCTTCAGGTCGGATTTTGTACAGATGTTCCTGGCACAAAATGAGCACAAAACCTCCAGGCCATCGAAGCCCCAAAACTGCTACAGATGAACAAGAACTACAAAAAGCAGCCTGATGACAGCTCTGTTTGAACGACAAGGTTCCTCACCAGCAAGGCTCCCGACAACCAAAAATAAACTCATCAAGCCCTGGTCGTGAGGATGGTTTAAAAAAACATCTTTACATCCCGTATAGGTGCCACACAGCCCAGAAACTTCACGAAACATCACCCAAGCAGCTGATGGGAACTTCTGATTTCCCAACAGCACCCAGCCTAAGGCATTATCCCAATAATTTGAGTATGGCAACAGCTTTTTTTAATAGGAACAACAGCGCTTTGAGTGAGGAACGACGAGTAACTCTCCCCTGCCACCTGGCTCAGCTTCCACACCACCTGCAGGAATTTCTCCCCATTATTGAAGAAGATTTTCCCCACTCACCCACTCCACAAACCTTCTCTGAGACCCGCCCCCAAGCTGCTCAGCCCAACCAGACCAGGACAAAAGGGCAGCCACAGCCCGCTCCTGCCTTGGGCTTCTCAAAATTATCCCTGCACTCAAAAATTCAACGTCTTTTGATTTGATCACCAAGTAGTCCTAAGGTCTGCTCTCTCCAGACCTTCAGCTGCTTGAGCAAGAGACTTTCATTGTTGGGATGGGACTCACAGAGGCTCCTGAGGCTGCAGGAGCCTGGTGGGGGAGGTTCCCAGAGGTGGGGGAGGTTCCCAGAGGGAAGATCTCCAAGGTCACATCTCTGTATGTCCAGCACTGCTGCCTGTGACAAACACAACCCCAACCAAAGGAGGGAAAACTCCACTCTCAACATCTCCTTTGAGTGGAAAGAACCCCAAAAGGTCTCTGGAATCAACCCATGGCTCAAATTCCAAGTGATTCCACTGCTTCAAATCCACCATTCCACCACCTTCATCCCTTCCAGAGCCCGTCCTGACAGAAAGGGAGCGCACAAAGAATCCATTTCCGCCCCAAGCCCCAAACAAATCCAAATTTCCTACATCTGCTTCGCTCTCAGGACACATTTTGGCTCTGACAGCCAAGCCCCGCACAGAAAAGGAACTGGGAAGGAAAGGGTGGGTGCTGCTCACCTGGTAGGGACAGGGAATGTGGTACTCCCGGCAGCGCTCCTGGATCCAGGTGGTCTCCCACACGCCCCGGTAAGCCTGCTCGTAGAAGTAACATCCGATCACCACCAGCAGGGGCACGAGGTACAGCACGCTGAAGACGCCGATGCGGATCATGAACTTCACCAGCTTGTCCTGGTTCTCCTTCTCCAGCGGGATCTCGATGCGGACGCGGTTGAGGGAGATGATCCCGGCCAGCAGCAGGGAGACTCCCACCACCACGTACAGGCAGAGAGGCGCCAGCACGAAGTACCTCAGCGCGTCCACGTCGTAGAGGCCGACGAAGCACACGCCGCTGATGTTGTCGCCCTCGATTTTGTTCATGGCCAGCAGGATGATGGTGAGGGTGCCCGGGATGCCCCAGGCGCTGGCGTGGAAGAGCAGAGCCTTCTTCTCGATGGCCTCGCTGCCCCACTTGGGCACGGCGGCCAGGAACCAGGTGATGGTGAGGATGACCCACCAGACGCTGCCGGCCATGGTGAAGAAGTAGAGCACCATGAAGAGCATGGTGCAGGCCTTGTTGTGGGAGCCCTGGGTCACCGTGGAGGCTTTGTACTGGGAAGGGCTGGAGGCGTTGCAGGCCACCCGGTCCTCCAGCAGGAAGCCGATGAAGAAGATGAGGGACACCATCATGTAGCAGACGGCGTAGAAGATGATGGGCCTCTCCGGGTAGCGGAAGCGCGTGACGTCGATGAGGAAGGTGAGGAAGGTGAACAAGGTGGCCGAGAGGCAGACGATGGAGATGACGCCGATGAAGTAACGGGCGAAGGACAGCTCCTCCCTGCGGAAGTACATGTTGGGGCAAGGAGGGGAGCAGTCCCGGACCCTCAGGAAGGAGTAACCCAGGTCGGGGTCGATTTTCAGCTCCCGAGGACACCAAAAGCCATAATCCCTCTGGACGGCCATCGGGGCCTCCTCCGTGGGCTCGCCGGCCAAGTTGAGGTCAACCAGGCGAGGGTAGGGCTCGTCACAGTCTGGGAACCTAAGAAGAGGCGTTTACAAGAAATGTACTCACAATTTACAAGGACTGGTAACCTCATTTCTAGGAGCAAAACCAGACAATCCAAAAAATCGGGAATCCAGGAAATTCTGCACTGTTTAGTCACAAACTCATCCCACAGCGCAATGTTGAAACTACAAAATAAGTTGAAAAACTAAACAGATGAGGAGAGCCCATTTGGGCTTTAAGAAGGAAGGTAAGGATGCAAATTCCATCCCAGGAGATATGTGAATTCAAGCCCACGGTGGCAGGATTTTAAAAACATTTTAAATTCTTTCCTAAGCAACTCCCATCAGACAGGGCAGAGAGGTGGTGACACCAAAATTCCAACTAGCACTGTCACCCATTTTAATAAATGGAATTATGATGAAGATATTTGTGTAGTTGACATCAGCATTAATAAATGGAATTATGATGGAGGTATTTGTGTAAGTAAAGCTCTGACTGGAGG
The DNA here is from genome assembly GCA_013399915.1 of Illadopsis cleaveri. Classification (NCBI taxonomy): domain Eukaryota; kingdom Metazoa; phylum Chordata; class Aves; order Passeriformes; family Timaliidae; genus Illadopsis; species Illadopsis cleaveri. The sequence continues at coordinate 9,908 of VXBB01019573.1, read as the reverse complement.
CTGAGGACTGCTGGAGTTTCAAAGGAGAGGCTGGAGCAATCCCAGAAACCTAGAAACATCCTCTGACTTATTTAACTAAATTAATTTTAATTGTTTTTCATTGTCTCCAATCCAACTGTGAACTATTTCTTCCTGTTTGTGCCCCTCGGTTTCATTAACTGTTGGAGTCACTTATAAAAAACAATAAAGCATGAAGATACTGCTTTTAACTTAACGCATATTCTGTCTCAAACAGCTTGGAACACCATTGGATAGTTTTTCCATAAACTTACTTGTGCAACGTAAAGCTGAACACAGCTGTTTGCAGCTCAGCAAGGGGTACATGCTCTGCAAACAGCTTTTGAGATTTCACCCTCATCAAACCCAGCCAACTTTCAGCTGATCTCCTGGGCAGAAATAGGAACTCACTTCCCACCTCAGGAAAAGGCTGCTGGCAACTGGGAAGGAAAACACGGCCGCGTGCGACGGAAAACGTTTAAAACATCTGTTTTTTTACGGGCCATAAAACATCCTGCACGGGAGTAAAAATTTTATCCTGAAATTTAAAAAAAAAAAAAAAAAAAGGGAGGGATTTTCTCACCTGGTGCACTCCATATCCTCGGGCCAGGAGACCCCGAACATCTCCATGAGCTTGGAGCACTCGCTGTGGGCGCGCTGGCAGAGGCGGCGGCAGGGCAGCGTCACCCGCCCGTACTCCATGCACACCGGGGCGTACAGGGCGCACAGGAAGGGACGGAAATCCCGGGAGCATTCCAGGTTCACCATGGGGTGGAAGGGCTGCCAAAATAAAAAAAAAAAAAAAAAAAAAAAATTTT
>VXBB01019571.1:350927-495614 GCA_013399915.1 Illadopsis cleaveri | reverse complement strand
CATGGATGGTAGCAAATGCCCTGCGGGAGTGGATGGAGAGATGCAAAAAGAACAATTGGCAGTGCATAGGTAAATGCATCTGGGATGCTGAACTGTGGGAAAATATCGCTGGCTGGGTAGAGAGGCTGGTTGGAGAAGTACATCATGTAGATGCGCAAGTGTCCAACAGACAAGTGGAATGGGCTGCCAAAATTAAAGTGTCTGAGATGGATCTTGACTGGCAAGGATGAGTTACTTCTGGCTCACTGGGCCTATGACACCTCAGGTCACCCGGGAAGAGATGCAACATACAGATGTGTTCTTGATCAAGGGGTGGACCTAATCATGGACATTATCTTCCAGATTATCCAGCACATGTTTCCACTGAGAAACATGTGCTGCAATCAAGCAGGCCAAGAGGGTAAACCCTCTGTGGTATGGGGAACCATGGGCAAAATATAAATATGGGGAAGTCTGGCAAATTGACTGCATTGCACTCCTGCAAACCCACCAAGGCCAGTGCTACATTCTTACAATTGTGGAAGCAACCACTGGACGGCTGGAGACGTACACTATGCCCCATGCCACTGACAAGGCCTCTGTCTTGGGCCTTGAAAAGCAAGTTCTGTGGCAATGTGGCATCTCAGAAAGAAATGAGTCAGACAATGGGACTCATTCTAAAAATGGCCTCATAGACACCTGGGCCAGAGAGCACAGTATTGAGTGAATATATCATATTATCTCTCATGCACCAGCCTCTGGGAATATTGAATGGTACAATGGACTATTAAAAACCATATTAAAAGTAATAGGACTTTCAAACATTGGGATCTATGTTTAGCAGAGGCCACCTAGTTAGTTAACACTACGGGCTCTACTAATTGAGCTTGCCCTGCCCCATCAAATCCTCCACATAACAGAGAAGGGNGTGGAAGCAACCACTGGACGGCTGGAGACGTACACTATGCCCCATGCCACTGACAAGGCCTCTGTCTTGGGCCTTGAAAAGCAAGTTCTGTGGCAAAGTGGCATCTCAGAAAGAAATGAGTCAGACAATGGGACTCATTCTAAAAATGGCCTCATAGACACCTGGGCCAGAGAGCACAGTATTGAGTGAATATATCATATTATCTCTCATGCACCAGCCTCTGGGAATATTGAATGGTACAATGGACTATTAAAAACCATATTAAAAGTAATAGGACTTTCAAACATTGGGATCTATGTTTAGCAGAGGCCACCTAGTTAGTTAACACTACGGGCTCTACTAATTGAGCTTGCCCTGCCCCATCAAATCCTCCACATAACAGAGAAGGGGATAAAGTCCTCATGGTGCATATGAGGAATGTATGCTAGAGTAGACAGTTTGGATTAGTCCTGCCTCAAGCAAAGGCAAAGCCATCCATGGCACTGTTTTTGGTGAAGGACCTGGGTGCACATGGTGGGTAATGCAGAGGGACGGGGAAATGCAATTTGTTCTTCAAGGGGATTTGATTTTTGGCTAAGAACAGTCTGTAATGTTGAATTGTATAATATCAGTTGCTGAATGACACTGCCACTGTATGCCATAATCATCATGGTCAATAAGCATGGACTGCTCTAGATACACCAGTCATGATCTCCTGATGTAACTTGCAACCAGCCAACAACACACCAGCCCTCCTGCCATAGAAGACATCTAGGATGAATAGAACCTACTGCCATGGACTAAATGGATTCAACAGACATCTTGAAGGGATGGTCATTGACTACAGAAATGATACTCAGGCTTCTGTATTTATATAGATATGTGTATATATGTACATAGCTGGAAGGTGTAGGATCTGAGTATGATGTAGATGATATAGAATAAGGAACGGCCTAATGTCCTGTTTTCGGCCAAGATAAGGTTAATTTTTCCAGTAGTCAGGAGGGGTACCTGTATTCTACACCATCTTGTGTCACTGCTGGGGGCAGGGGAAAAGAGGGTCTCTTTTGGTTGGAGTAGCATGGCAGTGGTTTGTGTTTTACATGGCTTTGTGTAGTGAGTTCTTGCGCATTAATCATTTGCCCCTTTCTTGTACAATCTCATTAGTATTGTTGCTGTTACTGTTCCTTTTCTTATTTCACTGCTGTTTCCAGTAAATTGTTCTTATGTCAAACCATGATCTTTTCCTTTCGTGCCTTCAGTTCTCTTCCATAGCTCACTGCAGGTTGGGGGGGAAGGGGAAGTAGGAGTGAGGGAGCAACATGAGGTTTGGAGTGATTCAGTGAGAACACTAAATTGGGGAATACCATTCCTAAACCCTGACAATTCTGTTTGTCTTAACATGAAATGGAGGAAGATGATGGTTATAAGTAGCACATCATCAGCTGTGGTAGGTAAGAGACTGTAAATCTCTAATTCAAACTGGTCTGTGTCGAATTTTGTGGTAACTGAATTAGGATAGATAGGGCTTACAGTTTTTCCAACAGCTTACAGTTGCTTACATGTACAGCAGGGAAGATTACATGGGGAAATTTTTTCTCAAAAGTGCTGGCCAGTGCAAGCATATCATTCCCACCACCGAGGTGCTAACTTTCTTCAGCACATTGTATTCCTTTTCTGCCCACTCTTTCCTAGGGTAGAAAAGTGGCCAGACTAGAAGATTACTGCTTCTCTGTTTGCTCCCCTAAAGACTACCAGAATTATGCCAAGGCTGTGTAAACAGCACCAAAGGAGCAGATAAGTGTCCAGTACTTATATGCTAAGTTTTAAGGCAGTGAAGACTTCCTTTGCCCTTAAAATAGTAGATGTGTGTTGAAGACAGGAGTGCTAATGATAAACCAGACTTTGAGAAGGACACTTATGTGGGGTTACCCACTCTTTTAGAGTAGCAGAAAATGGTTGGGCCTTTCAGCAGCTCACTCAGATGCAGTGAAAAGACTGGTGAAGTGGCACAGTTACAACCTTGTGGTTCAGACGTTGTGAGTGGTTTTTTGCCTTGATGATCTGTGTTTCTATCACAGTGAGGATCCCAGTAGGCACAGTAGTAAGTACCAGCATCATCTGGAATTACATCTTTTATTGTAAGAACACATCGCTTCTGAACACGTATTCTTTCAACTATGTATCTGTTTTTTGGAAAGCCACTTTCAAATGTAACTTTGTCTTCTGAAATAAACAGAAACCTCTCAGGAGCTTCCCCCTCCTTCTGCTTATACCAGTGTATGATGATGCTATCAAAATTTGCCTCTGATAGTTGAATTTCACATGTCATCCGTGCACTTTTTTGGAACTTGGTGATGGATATCGGACTCTGCATGGGATTTTGCTGTGCAAATCCATCTAGGAAAGAGAAATGGAGAAAATTTGTCATTAGCTGGAACTTAGGGATTTGGAAAGATGTCTGTTAGCAAAGCCATGAGTGCCTGCAAGGAAAGATAGGAAAATAAGGAAGTACTTACAAGACCAAGAGGCTGTGGCCACAAGCACTACCAGCAGCAGCATGTTTGCTTGTCACGCTTTGCTCTCAGTGAGATTCAGAGGAAGATGAAAGGGACTCCAAATGGAAAGTGTGTTGTATGGAAGGAGGAGGTGGCTCTCCTGAATGGTCTTCAGTGATGAGTCTTCTGTGTGCAGGCAGAAAAAATCCTCTGTGTGAAGCAGTCTTTACAGAAAACACTCTCCAGGCTGCCAAATATTAAAATTGGAAAGAAGGCTGTAGTCCTGTCTTCTTTTCAAGTAAATATGGGAAATATTGATAAAATTTAAAGATTGTGACCCTATAAAACTCTAGTCAATGCAACTGAGAAAAGGTTGCAAGCAAGAGCATGTCCAGATATGTATGGTGGAGTGAAGTTTTACCCTGGTGGGCAGTGAGTGAGTACCTCACCTGAGGGATGCAGAGAGGTGCGCAGGGAGCAGGTGAAGACTGCCTTCTGCTGCTTCAGCTCAGTCACCTAGATGCAAGGTGCAGAAGTGCCCAGGGTGCCTCTATGCTGGTACTGCCCTCCACCAAAGCTGAAGACCATCAACCTGCAGTGACTGCAGTGACTGCAGAAGCTCAACTGCGGGTACTTGCCTTTGCTTTGGTTTAGGATGCCGGAGGAAATACACAGCCACAGGATTTCAGTTTCATAACTTAGAGTGAGATGCAAACACTTCTTGGAGAAAAGGCTGGAAAATAAAAGACAACAGCTGTTGTCAAGAGCCACTGCAGAGAGAAATCTTGATGAATGGGTCTGATGCTGTGAGGTCTCCCCTGTGACTGGTGAGCCTGGGCTGTTGGTGGATGGGAGTGAAGATAGGTTGCTTTGTTCTCCTTCCGGCTGGCACATGACCATATACAGCACTCTGGTGGTAATCATGTTGCTAAGTGGTTTGGAAAGCTGTATGTGAATGCAGAGCTCTGAGGAGGGTGAGGCAAAGAGAGACAACTGCCTCTGTGTGGTGGCAATGGAAATAATTGCCTTCTTCCCAATAAACCAGTGTGGGAAGGCCTGTTTAATTTTCCATCAGGCCACCCTGAGGTGAATGGAGGGAGAGTCAAGGAAGAGATAACTTATCCCAGCAGTCTCCTGCATGGGCAACTATAGCTAATCAGAGTGAAAACTGCATTGGCTATTGTATGTTGAGGACCTGAAATCAAGCTGCTGTTGCTAAAAACTACCATGTATGAAACAGTAGCAGTACATTTCTACTGATCACAAAGCAGAAATCTCTCAGGTACCTGATTCCAGATGAAGAGTAAAGGAATATAACAGTGACTGGATCACACTGATTAAATGCCCGATTTCCAGACACTGTCTAGGTTTTGTACTGTAAGCTTTCTAACACAGTAAGTCTCCAAGTAGGAATAATTACTGGCCAAACATGATAGTTTCTATGCCAAGAAGACACAGGCAGTGGCTGGAATTTTGTTTTACAAAAGACCTTTCCAGGTTCATATTATCACTAAATAGACTTGTTACTGATGAAAAGGTCAAAATCTATTTTGTGAAGAGCTTTGTTATCTAAAGTTACCTAAATAACTTCTTCCTTGTATATCAATGCTGACTAATCCTGATCACCTTCTTCACCTTCCTGTCCATAAATGGCTTCTAGGATTAGTGGTTCCATCACCTTCCCAGACTGAGATAGGGCTAACTTGACTGTAGTTCCCTAGGTTTTCCTTCTTCTCTATCTTGACAATAAGAGTGACATTTGAGTTCTTCTAGTCTTCAGGAACCTGTGCAGATTGCTGTGACCTTTCAAAGGTAAGTAAGAGTGTCTTTGCAAAGGCATTGGCCAGCTGCCTCAGCACTTGTGGGTAAATTCTATCAGGCATCATGGATTTAGGGGTGTGCAGTTTAAGTGCTCACTAGCCTGATACTCCTCCATCAAAGGCTATGTCTTGTTCCAAACTTTCCATCTGGTCTCAGAGGCCTGGGATACCTGAACGCTATTCTTATGGGTAAATGCTGAGGCAAAGGAAATACTGAGTACCTCAGGTTTTTTCACGTCATACATCACCAGTTTCCCTGCCCCATCCAGCAGCTTTCCCTTTTTCTTTTGCTGCTGCTGTATTTGTAGAATCCTTTCTTGTTCCCCTTTACATCATTTGCCAAATTCAATTCTAGCTGGTTTACTCCTTTCCTAATCCAAATCCTGCATAGTTGAGCAGCAGCTCCATACTCCTCCAGGATCACCTGCCCCTTATCCCACCTCTTCTATACTTCATTTTTACGCCTAAATAAAGTCAGGAGCTTTTTGCTCACTCTTGAGGTACTCCTGCTGCCTCTACTTGGTTTTCTAGGTGTCAGACTGGACCTTTCTTGAACTTGGAAAAGATTGTTAGATATCAGCTTGCATTCCTGGACATTTCTCTCCAGGATTGTATCCAATGTGATGCTTCCAAGCAGGTCTCTGAAGAACTTTAAAGTCTGTTCTACTGAAGTCCAGGGCTGAGGTTCTGCTTTTTGCCCTGCTGCCTTCTCTCCAGAGTCTGAACACCACTGGCTCAAGGCTGCCCTGACCTTTCCATCCACAGCAAGGTCCTTATTGGCTGCCCAATCACCCATATCAGGAGGTTGCTGCAAATCACTCCTGAAACCTCCTTGACTGGTTGTGAGAAATTCTCAGATCCCACAATACAATGACAAAAGACAGGTTAACTGAAGTTAACATCTGAGGTCAAATGTTATACAACATATTTTTCAAATAGTTGAAGAGGACAGAAACATCCATAGCAAGAAGTTATATACTCAAATCACATAGAAACTTAAGAAAAAAATAGTTCAGAGGCTGTAGAAACACAAATCCATCACTGGGGAGGTATTTGTGCTCATTTTTTTAAAGGACACTGAACATTGCACTCCAATTCAGAAAATGTAAGCCATAAAAGTATCTCAATGTTTTGACCTAGCTTTCAGGAAAATGTCAGTTTTCATGGAACCAGTCTTTGATTGTAGAATCTGATTTCTGAAACTCAGTACACTTAACCCAAAGGCTTGGAGAGTCTCTGCTTGTCTGCAGCATAGTTCATGGCTGAAGATATCAATTTATGTCTTGGACATATCAAATGAGGAATTGTGATAATAAAATCAGGTTTTCTAGGCTGTTGTAGGACTTTTTAGTGACTGAAGGGAGGCAAAAGAAAAAGATGAAGGAGGATGTGCAAGATCAGCTGATCTTCCCCCCTTCCTTCCTATTCCTGTCTTCTTTTCAAGAGAAAATACTGAGGGATAAAAAAGTATTGCTCTGCTTGCTAGGATTCTAGCTGAGAAGAGAAATCTGTAACTCACACACAGAGACAACCTGTGTTCACTGTCAGGTGAGTGCTTCCAGTAAAATCTAGCCTTCATTTTAAGAGCAATATTTCATATATTTATCTTAAAGTGACAGGAAGGCTTCACTTTCTGGATGTTGCAGATAAATCTGAGTACTGAAATGATATACTGATTGTCAACATCAAATATTTAACACTTGTCAAAAGACGTTGTTTTTCCTCTCCTGCTGCAGAAAAGCATGAAAGGGGTGGAACAAGGAAGTATTTGAATTTTTAGAGTTCACAGCTTGTGGTTCAGAGTACAAAGAGTCTTTTTGTAAGGCTTATCTTTGCCCAACTAATGCTGTGGTAAAAACCAGTACGCACAGTAATAAGTGCCAGAATCCCTCAGGGTTAAAGAACTTATGATGAGAGTATATACAGACTGAGTAGGATTATTCCGAACTTGAAATCTATTTCTATCGCTGCTGTCGTCAAAAACAGGTGTCCCTCCAGTCTCATACAGTATCCTCTCTGGAGGCTCTCCAGGAAGCTGCCTGTACCAGTGCAGGTACGCTTCATTTTTCTCCAGTTTACATGTCAAGCTGGCAGACGTGCCCTTCATCCCCTTCTGCAGCTCTGGGGTTTGCACTGGCACTGACTGCGGGTCTACACCTGGAAGTGAAAGCAGAGAAATTGCATGAGGGGAGAAACTCCTGGAGTTTGGTACCAGGCCTATGTTCACTGTAGACAGGAAGGAGAGAGGAGAGGAAAAAGGTCTTACAGGACCAAAATGAAGTTGCAAGAAGGACTGGAAAAAGCAACATACTGCCTTTGCAGATTAGACCTGAAAATGAAATAGAGACAGAAATGTTATAAAGCCCTTCAGGTGGACAAAGCACTAAATGACTGGGAGGAGGAAATGACTCATTCAGCACATCCAACGGTTGTTCTTCAACGCACTACCACGGAGGGTGTTAAATTTACTGACAAGCTAAACCGCAGCAGGAACAGCACAGAAAGGACAAAAAATACTCAATCTGAAAAAAACTTCTTAATCTATCTACCTATTACACTTATATTAGACTTGCCTACTGAGCACACACATAAAAACTCAAATTGTTCAGCCTGGCCCTTCCCAAGGATGTTGTCCTCTTCCCAGACACCTCAAAGCTGTCCCAGAAAAATGTTCCACCAGCCTTAGAACTTCAGAGAATCATAGAATAATAGAACGCTTTGGGTTGGGAAGGACTTTAAAGATCATCTAGCTCTCACCTCCACCCCATGGGCAGGGATGTTACCCTCTACGTCAGAATGCTCAGGGTCCCATCCAACCTGGCCTTGAACACATCAAGGGATGGAACATCTAGATCTTCTGTGAGTAATCTGTTCCAGTGCCTCACGACTCTCAGAGTAAAGAATTTCTTCCTAACATGTACTTGAAAGCTCTTTCAGTTTAAAACTCTTCCCCATTCTTCTATCACCATCTACCCATGTAAAGATTTGTTTTTCATAAGTGCCCTTTAGATATTGGAAGGCATCAATAAGGTCTCCCCTAAGCATTTTCATGCCCTGACTGAACAGCCCCAACTAGGCCTTAACTAAGCCTGTCACTAGTATTGTCTGCCAAGGTTCAATACTGGGCCAAATATTTGTTCATCAATGACTTGGAGGAAGGGGCAGATGCCTCCTCAGTTCACTGACAGCATGAAGTTGGGAGGAGAGGCTGGTACCCAAGAGGGCTGTGTAGCCCTTCAGAGGGACCTTGACAGGATGGAGAGATGGTCAGGCTACCTCCCACCTGAGGGCATCTGCCTGTAACAGTGTGGAAAATTGTCAGAGTCGTACAACATTGCTTTAAGCTGGTGTGAAATTTATGAGGCTGGTTGAGGATAACATGAGCTGGACTCTGTGTTGCCCTTACACCTGGCTCGAGCAAGGTCTCACAACCAAAGGATGCAGGGGTGAAGTGGTCTCACAGCCCTGTGTTGTTTCAGTAAGGCACAGACGAGGACCTGCGCCTACGTACCACTTCTCGTCCTCACTCTCCCTTCACCCTGAAAAGTGAGCCTTGTTGTAAATCTGCTCTGATGAGAAGAAAAGGCACACAAAAACTTCCTGGAAAAGATCAGACAGTAAAGGCTGCCTCAGATGTTGGAGGGGGGCCAAAGTGTTTATTTTACCTCTTGTGTTAACCATAAATTCTGACCAAAAGTAAGTGACACTCTAATTGACATATTTAACTTGCATGCCCCTTGGAATACAAATGAGGAAGAACACAAGACATGTAATACAGGTATGACCAAAGTTGCCAAAGCCCATCTACAGCATGTGATTGTTCTATCTCATTGGAGAAAGCCAAAAATTTAGAGTAGAAAAGGGGAGCTTTGGGGCAGAAAGAGGTGGAGGGGCAGAAAAAAGTTTTGCCTGCTTCAGATTCATCAATGGAATATGTCTGTCCTCCTCTCCTGAGGAGAAGTATTTTAGTTAGCTTTGCACCTCCAATTGCATAGGAACAGGCCTAGGAATACTTAATTATATTTGTCTATCTATCTATCTATCTATCTATCTAAGAAAAAACAGCCAGTCATTAATTTCACTGTGCATCAAGAATTACAGATACATAAAATTCCATGTAAAAATTTGATTCCACTGACTTATAATGACACATTTCTTTTGAAGATCTTTGCATTCCTTTAACTCTCTCAGGTTGCATGAAATAAGGAGTTCCTCTGGCAGTAATGTCCTGCCAGCAGCGAGATGGTTGGACCTCTGTGCAAGTGCCTGCCTTCCTTGATAAAAGGGTTGCAGCACCAAATAGGAAAAATACAGCTGGTGGGTCTATTACAAGACAGCCTCAGTGGCTGTGGCAAAACCAGAGTGAAGCATTAATTTCTATCAGACAGGTATTTGCTGCCCCTTGCTTTTTCTTGTACTTCCCCTGATTTCAAAGGCTGAAAATGTGCCCTGCAAAGACTTTATAGCAAATAGTCCCTTGGGCAGCAGCCATCATACATCATGCTCTTCCCTGAGAAGAATTTCATATTTTCTGACCCAAAAGAGAGAATCATCTGGATCTTTTTTAGGCCTTTGTCAATAGTACACAAATAAATCTCATGTTACAACAAGTACAGAAAGTTAATATTCTTCTGTAGTCCTAGTGATAAATACATGAGTTTGTGTCAGGTCCTGTAGCAGATAAATCTACAACGAAAGGACAAAAAAGAACTCGCATGGACAGGGGCTTGTGAATACCCTTGCCACATGAAATTTCACTGCAGCTCTCCTCACACCTGTCTGGCTGAACAGTGCTGTATCACCATTTCTGCATGTTCCCTGGTTCAATCCTTGTAAATATCCTCGTAAATGATCTTCACAACTCTTTCTCGGAACAGTCTTTTCAGGTGTTGTCCAGTGGAATAGATCCTTGCCTATGAAAGTCATTGTCATCATAACCATTAAGATGGGAGTTACTACTGGTAAGTATCACCTGTATCTCCACCATCACCTGTATTTGAAACCTCCCAGGCTGGATCTCAAGTGCAAATATCCTTCTCCTATGCCCCCTCTCCAATATTCCTTCACTTTTGCTTTCTCAGACTGTACTTGGGAAAGCATCTGTATTGTTCAGAGATGATCTGTGTTACTATATAATTTAGCTGCAATGCCATCACCCACAGGAATGCTCATTTTCCCCAGCACAGAGCATTGTACCACTTAAGTTTTAGCACATCTTTGTTTTCTCCTTATCTGATATTCATGTAAACATAGTCAGCATACACATGCTGGGGTGTTTTAGGGGCAGGAAAGTGAAATTATGATTCTCTGTGTTTGACAGAAAGCCTGCACCTCAGGGCACAGGCAGCTCTCTGTACAGGCTGCCTATCACCTGCTAGTTCTGTGGAAATGCCAGTAGGCACAGTAGTAGGTACCTTCATCATTGGAGTTGATGTCATTGATTGTGAAAGTGCAGATGTTTGTACTTTCTTTGAAGAAGAATACTTGTTGCTATAGGAATTGTCATTGTCAGAAACTGCACTGGGTCCAATATACAGAATCCATTCTGGAGCTTTGGAGGGTACATGGTACCAATGTATAAATGCATACTGGAAGTCAGGAATACCCTCAGCTATACAGTCCATTGATGTAGTTGTCTTGTGCCCTCTGGTAATGGACACTTCTCTCTGCTTTAGAAGCACTTGTGCTTGTCCATCTAGAAAGAAAGAAAGAAAGCAGAACAAATACTCTTAGCTTGCTATTCATTCACACACAAACGTGGGATGCTTTCTTCCATTGCCCTGTGTCATGGTGACAAAGTGAACCTACGAGACCAGGCTGCAGCCAGGGCCAGGAGAGGAAGCAGCAGCATCCTGAGGGCTCTTGCTTGTGTCTGTCCTCAGGAGGAAGTTAACAGCACTCCCAGCAGGGGCAGAGCATTGCAACTGAGGAAAGGAAATTACTCAATTGGGCCTTCGGAGAGGTTGTCCTGGCAGGTGTTATTTGAGATAAAACAGCCTGATTGAACCCTGCTAAATTAACAGTTGGATTATAGCTTTACACAAGCAGCACAAACCTCTCCCTCCCTCCCTCCCTCCCTTCCCCCTCCAATTACCTTAACTCGAGTACAAAGTAATTTTGTAGTCTGAAGGAAATTTTAGCACTGCTTTTAGACCAGTTGAAAGCTCCTAAACAACACCTGGATTTTCCTTGGTCCAAAAGACCAAGGAAATGGACTTTTTCTCAGGTTGGCTACNCGCTCCCTCAAATAATGGAGCTAAATGAATTGGAGGGGTGTGAAATTACTGCTCATGAGACATTGAATATTGAAGACCAGGAAATACACAGCAGACATTTGGGAGCTCAAAAGCAGGATTGTTGTTATTTGTGACTGTTTCTTGTCACAGGTAAGGTGAGATGCTACACCTCAGAGCAGCTTCTCCAAATGCTGGAAAGAATCACAATGCAAAGAAACACAAATGCTTTGAAACCCCCATTAGACCTAGACAATTAGGTCAAGCAAAATACAGAAATTATTTTGTGCAATTCAAAGTAATTTTTCAGATGCAAGGTCACTTCTGGTTCTCTTGGAAAGAAAACTAAACCAATTCTCCTTTTCCTGCTGTTATCATGTCTTTTTTTTTTTTCAAGACTTTTCACACAGATCCAGTAACCGCTGTCCTACAGTTGTGCCAGGAATCTGATCTTTCAATCTCTTGTGAAATGCAACTGGTGCCCCAGTGCTTAGTGTGCTCTGGAGACCCCATACTGGAAACTGGCAATACTGTGTCCTTTGAGATAGGAACACAATAGTCCTGTGACTTTATCTATATGTTGTTTGTCCATAAACAGAAGGAGTTGAAATAACTCAAAGGAATGTCTTTCTGTTTGCAAAAATAAAAACATCTGTTCTATAGCTGCAGTCTTGCTATGTAGGATGAGAAGCCCCACTGAAGTCAATTAGGAGACTTGTGTTTTAACCTAAATGAAAATTTGATCAACTTCAAGCAGAAAACAAAGAAAATAAAACCAGATTATCAAGTGACAAAAGTATAAAATAGGTATATTGCATCTGCAGTATTGACTGGTGTTTCAAGTTTATTTTCACTTGGCAACCTTCTATTCTGCTACACAAATGACAGAAATGGGATTTTATTACAAAGGTGTAGCTTGAAGGGTAGTGAGACTAGGAAGATTTTTCCTGCTTTTAGCAGGACCCTGCTTTTAACCAAACCTGTCATCTTATGTACCCACTCAGAGGCATTCCATCCTGACCCCAAAAATGCCATTTTTGTTGGAAAAGTGAAATAACAGGTCTGCTGGTACTGGCTGTAGTGAGCGTCTGCAAAGCTCAGCAGCATCTTTTGTATCTGGCTGTCTGTGCAATCTGATTCCAAGCTTTTGGGAAAAGTAGGGTTGCAGTGTTCCTGTGTGTCATCAAACACTTCAGGTTCTTATCTGGAAAACAGAGCATGTCTTTGTGCAGGTCCCTTGTGGCTTTCTACTATTGTGCATCCCAACCAGCACAGTAGAAGGTGGCAGAGTCTTGCAGCGTTATTTTGTTCACTCTCAGGGTGCACACAGATTTGCTGGGATCCTTCTCAACAGTAAACTTCCCCTCATCAGACTGGTTTTCAAGGAAAAACCTGGAGGACATGTAGGCAACACGCCTGGGAGCTGCATTGACCCTCTTTTGGTACCAGTGAATAAAACCATTGCTAAAATCAGGACTGGAGACATGGCAGTTGATTAGCACTGTTTTGCCTTCTAGCTTGGTGATGGATATAGGGGTTTGCTGCAAGTCTTGTGCAGAGCCTACTGTGGCAAGAAAAGAGAAAAAAATAGAGAAGCTGAGATAAGAGAGCATCCCCTTTTGCACTAGTGAATCTGCAGCCAGCGGGATGAGAAGGGCACGTACAAGTACAAGAAAAAACAGTTGCCAGGAAGGAAGTGCCAAGCAACCACATAGTCACTGCTCTTCTTAGGGCTTCCTTAAAGGCACAGGGTCAGGGTCAACCTCAAGAAGGAGTGAAGCAGATCTCAGTGGCAGAAAACTATCCAATGAGCTGTGACAGCTACGAGTTAAATAATGAGGCATGAGCCATTTCCTTTTGGTTAACTTTCAAACAGGAGAGAGAAAACCAAACAGACAGCTTCTGCTCCTACCTCAAACCCAAAAAACCCAAAAAACATCTCCAAAACCCAGCCTTGTAAGAAGAGAGCTCACTACGGAGAAAAACTGCTTTTTTCCCTTCTTTTTTATTTCCACAGGGAATTTGCCTGGATGAAGAGTAGAGTCACCTTTTTTTCCTTTGCTTGTTGTACTGTGAGCCTTTTTCTCCAAGATGCATGTGCCAGATAACGTACTAGACAGAGATCAGCTTAATTTCTTACCTCTCTTACAGACCGAGATTCTGTAGGATGATTTTTCATCCCATGACAATACCTCCAAAACGCTTCTTTTAACAATTTGTCCCACTCATTTTGAACATTGGACATCAAATAGGAACCTGTAATATAGCTTCTACCAGAAATCCCTCTTCCTACAGTCATCATTTGGAGTTATCCAGTACAGCAAAAAAAGTCCCAGTGTTTTCAAACTTTTACTGATGACTCCAATAATTAAAAAATCACAAATATACATCAAAAGTATGCTTGACCAGAAAACATCTTCCATTACCTGGCCCTACAACTACTGGTTTTCACATTACTCAACAGCTGGGATTTCTCTCTGCCTATCAAGGCCACTGTCCTCATAGTCAGCCTTTTCCCATGGTCTTGGTACCCTTACAGATTTTAGCAGGCTGAAATGTATCTTTAGCTCTCTAGCTTAAATGGAGATATTTTGTAATATAAACTTATATGATATGGCATCAGCAGTAATATATTCATTTCCATGTTCTTATGTTTCAAAACCAACAAGAGAGCCCTTTTTAGAAGATGCTTTCTATGCATCTAGTGTAGTTTACTATCTGATTTTAAATCAAAAGAGTGATTAAAACTATTCAACAGGTGATTGGCCCTTCTCAAGCAAAGTGCAGCACATGGCATGTATTTTTATATCAGCTGGCATTAATCAAACAAACCTGAATCTCTTAAAAAAAAAGGTCTATACTGAGATCTGAAAACCCACTAACGAACAGCTGTCTTACATGGCTATCTCCCATCTCCACTACTTCCTCACCCAGATCATCTGAAAAAAATGTATAATGAGAGTTTACTGATACTGTTGAGGTTCTTTGTTTTTAAAGTAGAGACAAATTGCTTAAACAAGATATAATTTTCCCAGCATCATGAAGTAATTCCCACACTTCCACACTTTCCAATTCAGCTCCCAAATTTACTTGAATTTCACATTCAAGGTCCAAGGGGTCTTCCTATATGTCTGCTAAGAGTGTATATTTAAGTCTTGTATTTCTGTAAATAGGTTTTGTTTGTACTTGACTTTTATCTGATAAATATACCACAGCTTAGCAGCTTCTCCCAGCTGCTTATTAGTTGTGTGGCTTACCTCACATCACTCAACAGCCTCAGAGGGAGGAGTCGACAATCTAGGGAGGGACAGACAGCATCCTGCTAAGTAGGATACTTTGTAAGATACCTCTCATTAACTCTCAAAAAGACTGCACAAGTATTGAATTGCTCCGGAGTAGCAATAGGGTGCTGCAGCAGACAGTGCTATCTGGCTCCTAGAATGGCCCCTTGGTAATCACAGGTATATGCAGTCCCTTCTGCCTCCTGCCCAGGTCTTCAACTGAGGATAGTTTGGCAAAGACTCTCAGCTGGAGGTGGGTTTCTCTCATATGGATTCCCCAGCATTTACTTTGCTCTTCCCAATTCACACATGGACATAATTTTCCCATTTCTCTGGGTTTTGCATCTGTAAAGTTGCTTATTCTGAGGTAAAGCTTGGAAACTGCCATGGGACATGTAAACTCAGCAATTTCATCCAATATTCCCTCTTTCCCCTTAGTCATTTAGGCTTGTTCTACTTCTTTCCTCCTTTTGCCCATCTGGGATGCCCCCAGTTCCCTATCAAGCACTTCCTGACCTTTCTGGCTGCTGTTTTCCCATGTCTAGACAAAGACGCTAGCACATCTCCATGCAAAAAGTTCATGGCATTTTTTGATCATTCTTCTGTGAACACATTACAGCTGCAGTAAATGACAGAGGTTGAGGGAATGGCTGTGGATGTAGTCCCACACCATGCAGTGAGTGGTAACACTTGCTCAGTTGGTTGTCCAACTCATGCACCAGCAGCATACAGGCATCTGTGTGGGTAGATACTTCTTTTGGAGGAAGTCTATTATTTCAATTAATTTCAGACCCAGAAAGGGTGATACATGCAATCTCTGTATGTAGAGGGGGTCCCAGGTGACATTTGGTACCAGTGGATGTAGGTGAAGTGTGTCAAGTTTATCTGCGAAGTAACTGGTAGTCAGTGTCCTCTGGGAGTGAATGGGCCATGTGATGGAGGCTGGCTCTTAGAATAGGTGAAGAGCCCAGAGCACACCTGAAGGGAAAGCAGGGAGAATGTAGCAGTGATGAGGCTGCATTAAAGAAACCCCCATTGCTGGCTTCAAGGAGGCATTGTTAAATAACAGGGACCCCATCCATGAGGAAGAGGGTCTGACCTTTACTCCGTGCTTCTGCTGGTAAAGACAGAGAGTGCTGCACAATATAAGGATGAAGAGTAATGCAAAAACCCCTCTCCACCTTTTAGCTTATATTATACGCATTTCTCAACCATCACACAGGTTAATTAAGGTACTTGTGCACAAGTTATCTGCCAAACGTAATCTGAATTTGGGACTTGGGTAATAGGACATTGCAGATATTAAAATGTATGAGTAGGCTGGGTGACAATGGAAGTGTGATATAAACTCAACAAGAAATATATTCTGACACTCTTAAGAATATCTAATAAACACCATATACTTACAGGGCCAGAGACAAGATTGGAAGATTTTAAAGAAGCCTATAATTTTATCTAGCTCTGCTGTGGCTCCTCAGAAAAGGAAGTTCAGAGATGCTGGGATGAGCATCTCTGGGTTGAACTCTGATAAGATAAAAAAACCCCAGATATATACTTTGCCCCCTCAAAAAAAGCAAATGAATTGGTGAAAAGACAAGTGATTTTTAAAATCATGTTAGCTTAATTTCCTGTTAAAAAAGAGGCAGAGAGGCGTGTATTGATGTGAAAACTTGATGATGTCATTCACAAGTGCTGCCTGGGCCTGGAAGACACTAATCAGAACAAGTTACTATGCTGCTGTTCTGCCTGTCAGGCACCTGCATCTTTCTCTGCTTTGCCTTTCTGCACCAGGGTATGGCTACTTCTGAGCTCCCTCATGGCTCTTCTGGATGACAACAGAGAAGTGACTGAGGGACAAGTTTTTGAGAGCTGGAGAGCACCCACACAGGTCTTCCTGGGCAGATATGTGTTTTATTTCCCTGGTATCCAGCCATCAAACCTTCCCAAACCCAAACCAGCTACATGTATCTTTGTATGAGCACCTACTCCTCCCTGCCCTCTGGCCTTTGCTTGTTGTGCTGCCTGAGACTGTGAGTGCTCAGACATCTTTGTGTTTAGACAGCTGGCCTAGGCATTTTCTATCATGCTTAACATAGTTAACATGTGTCTTGGTTTGGGAAGACAGATATCTGACAGGGAGAGCTGGAGTTTCCCTTGGAATGGAGAAGGTAGACCCCCTCTCTCTAAATTACTATAATTTTGCAATTAAGGGCTTCCAGGCAAAGATTTAGGAATAGGAATAACAGTTCTTTACTAGGAATATTAAGAATACAAATGTAGTAGTACAAAAAAACCAAGCAAACAAACAAACAAAAAATCTTAGAAACCCTGACAGAGTCAGAAATACGACCCTGTTGGTCAGGGTGTTGGAAGCAGTCCAAAGTAAGCCCGCCTGGTGTGGCAGATGTGGTTCTGTTGGAGTAGAGATGATCTTGTAGGAAGAGTTCATGATGGTGAGATCGGTCCCGTCCTCCTCTGGGAATCCAGTGGAAAACCAGATGCCTGGTGTTCCTGGGTCTCCGTTTTTATCCAGGTAGGAACAGTTGGCTCCCCCACTGGATGGAGCATCTCACAATGGGATGATGTTCAGTCACATGGTGAGCCTTAATGGCCCATTAACAGAAGAGATCCCCCCTGGAGGGAGGATGGGTCATGGAAGAGATAAGGAACATTGCTCCACATGGTCTTAACTGCTGGCCCGTTAACAGAAGACATCTCTCTTCATGGGCAGGAAGAACACAGCCCCAGGTGGCTAATACTCCTCCCATCTCACCACATAAAGCATAACACAATAAGCAACATGCCTTCAGTCTGCCCCAATAAAACTCCTGCACCACCCAGTGTCTGGGACATCAATCAGTTGTGTTTTAGTGAACAGTGATACAGTTATGACAGGTCAGGGGTTTTTTGCAATTTTACAGTAAAACAGTGGTGGAGGAGGGTCATACATATTGTGTAGCTGTGGTCTCATCAGACCATGT
Source organism: Illadopsis cleaveri (assembly GCA_013399915.1). NCBI lineage: Eukaryota > Metazoa > Chordata > Aves > Passeriformes > Timaliidae > Illadopsis > Illadopsis cleaveri. Next base: position 477,915 of record VXBB01019571.1, on the reverse strand, counting down.
ATTGAATGGGGATGTTTCTCCAGACATCTCCCTCCTCCTGAGAGAAGGCTTCATGATCTGGCTGTTTCCTCCCTGCTGGCACAGGCATGCCCATGAACAGCCTGGTGAAAGAGTGCTGCTGGAGCCTGACCTCAGCCTCCTCTCCCTCTCTGCCAACTCTCAGGTCAGTTGCAAAATCTTGGATTTGCAGTGTTGGAGAAGGCTGCAGTGAGCTCAGCTGGGCTTGATGATGCCCAGCCAGAAACTTCTCTGTTTTGAAGTGCCACACTTGAAAAAAAAAGTAATTCTTCACCCTTTCCCTAGTCATCATCTGTTTTGCTTATTGACTGGGAGCATTACTTCCCAGAGGTAGGGATGGTTTCACAGAGATTACTTTTGAAGCACCAAATACAGCAATGGGTCACTCACAGACAGACATGACCATGACAGCAATCACAATAACTGAATTACTTTCCTGCTAAATGTTCCTTTTATGACATGGAGGATTTTGTTTAAGATTGGTCCTCTGTTTTGTTTGGAGAGCAGCATAGTTCCTGCCTGGAGTACTACTAAGTAGATTGTATCTAGTAGGCTAATGAGAAAGGGTCAGATTGAACATCAAGAAAACCCTATTTTCATTGAATGATAAAATCAATAAGAGAGCAAAGTTTGGACCTTTTCAGGACTAAAGCAAAATATCTGACCAGTGTAGGCGCTACTTACTCACTTCGATGTAGGAAAAATATTATTACACCTTTATGTATACGAAAGGGTGTACCAAAAGCATATGCACATATCTCTAGTCACATTTCACACTTACAGGGAAAGACAGCGGCATCCTGTGTTAACCTGGGCACATTAACAGCCATGAGCAATCATGGCTATAACATCACTGCCAGCTTCTTCATCAGCACTGAAAGCAAAGATATTTAACGCTATCCTCTTCAAAATGAGCACAAACCTCTGCAGTCTTCAAGTATTCAAACTGGATGAAAGAAAACACTCAGTATGGAAATCTGTCATGTTAATGAGAAACTATCACAGCATTTGCTAAGGTGTCACCCCCTGCATCTACCTCCAGAGTCATTGCATTTTGTGACCATTTGGTAATGGACTCAAAGCAACTGACCACACAAATAAATCTTTCAGTAGTTTCACAGGGTGTGAGGGTTTGCTCAAAAGGTCATTTCTAAAGAGTAAAATATTTGAATAGATGAAGAAACATTATGTAAAGCAGATGTTGTTTTCATCTGCTCATTCATTATAAGAACATAATTACATCACACTTCGAACGCATTCCCCTGCCATTTTATTAGGGAGAGGTTTGAATCTGTCAAAACATGGTATGACGTTGCAAACAACTAAACCCACTAACCTCTGCCCAGAGTGTTTAACACTGAAAACCAAGTTACTTAATCCATCCATTCTTTCTTATGCTGATAGAACTTGCTGCCCACTGTCTACCAATATTTCCAGGGTTGATGCAGAGCAAAGAGAACCGCTGCCAGGCCTGACAAACTTAAGGGAAGCCATCTGGAAACATGTTTTTAGAATTCCATCTTCCTACCAGTCTCAGCATCACTGCTTTTCTTAGTTTGGAGAGGCCAGGATGGCTGGGATGGCTGTCAGGACAGAAGCACTGAGGCTCCAGCAAGGAGGTAATGGGGGTACATGGTTGTGGAGCTGCCACAATGAGGCTAAGGATGATGATAGGCTTTGCTGAGCAGAAGAGTTGCACAGGCATCCAGAGAGGCATCCCTTTGGGAACCAGCCCCTCAGGATATTTTTGGTGGGTCTCTGCTAGCTTGTATGCCTCCTCTTGGTCTTTCCATCCTTTGTATAAAATGCAGAGTAATGCAGCCCTTGGGGCACTTTAGCGTATTTTAAATATTCCTAGGACCTTTTGCAATGGCAGGGAATGTTACATAATCCTGAAAGATAACTTTTTTTCGTTGTTTTAAAATATTTTCCTGCAATCAATAATTTAGCTATTTACTTAACCACAGGTAGACTATAAAATCATTTTAAGCAGAAGCAGCATGGAAAAATATTTTTCCTCTTAAACCAACATTGTCACTTTGAATTGAACCAGCCGAATAACTTATTATTTGGTGCAGATTTACCATGTTTTGTATACAACGTTTTAACATGTATGAGATACAAGGATATGTTGCTTGAATGACTTGAACTGCAGCTTGATAAAGTAGTTTTCGGTCTTTGTTTGCCTGCAGATTGAACTAGCCAGTTAGCATGAATAAAACTGGGGTTTTTTTCTGGTATGGCACTGAATTTTGTGTGTGGCTGCAGACAAGAGCTAACTTTAGATAATGGTATTAATGAAACAAACACAGTTGAGATTGAGCCAAATGACAGTTAACTTGGCAAATGCAAATTCTAGCATCTACCACCCTCTGCTGGGTATAAAGGAATAAAACTCTCAGAAGCCCTTTGTGAACAGCTGTGTAATCCATAGGCATGGATGGATGCCAGGAATTCCTACTCTGAGATTTTTTAAGGTAAACTTTTTAACATCAGTCTTCTAAACTCGCATGAGTTCTTTTTAGGTGGACAGTAGTGTGATATTTTTTCTTGGGCTAGGAGATACCTAAAGATACTCAGCATTTGCACAGCCTCTCGTGAAATATCTTACAGACTTAAAATGCAGGGTTCTGAATCGCTGCCAAACACTATGGACAACTTCCATTTTTGTGTATATCTCTATGACATCTTGGGAGTTACAGAACCATGACAGTCTGTCAGATTTTAGCCACTCAGAGAATTTTGCATGACCTTGTATAGTGGAGGCTGGCTGGATGCCAGGCACCCACCAAAGCTGCTCTCTCACTCCCCTCCACAAAATGGACAGGGGAGAAAAAAATTAATAAAAAAAATTAACAAAATTTATCAAATTTATCTCAAGGCTTGAGATAACAACTGGGAGAGCTCACTCACTAAATACAGCCATGGAAAAAAACAGGCTCAGCATAGAGATTTGAATTAAATTCATTACTAAAGAAAATCAGAGCAGGATAATGCGAAATAAATAAGACCTTAAGAACACCTTTCCCCTACCCTCACCTCTTCCCCACTCTACTTCCTTCCCCAGCAGGGCAGGGAGACAGGGAATGGGGGTTTATGGTCAGATCATCACCTGTTGCTTAATCTGCTCCTCAGGGAGAGGAGTCCTTCCCCTGCTCCGCCGTGAGGTCCCTCCCACAGGAGAGTGAGGAGCAGAGAGTTCTCCAAGAGCAGAGAGTTCTGCAAGAACTTCTCCAGCATGAGTCCATCTCATGGGCAGCAGCTCCATGAGAACTGTTGCAGTGTGAGCCCATCCCACAGGCAACAGTCCTCCTCAAACTGCTGCAGCGTGGGTCACTCTTCCATGGGGTGTAGTTCTTCAAGGACAGGTTACTCCAGAGTGGGCTTCTCTCTCCATGGGCCTCTCATGGGGTCACAGCCTCCTCTCAAGCATCCACCTGCTCTGGCATGGGCTCCTCCATGGGCTGCAGGTGGATCTCTGCATCCCTTTGGTCCTCCATGGGCTGCAGGGGCACAGCTGCTTCACCATGGTTATTGCCACAGCCTGCCAGGGAATCCCAATTTAGTGCCTGGTGTACCTCCTCCTCCTTCTTCTCCACTGACCTTGGTGTCTGCAGAGTTTTTCCTCTTCTATAGTGTCACCTCACTCTTCTCTGGCTGCAATTACAACTGTGCAATAACTTTTTTCCTTTCTTCTTAGATCTGTTACTACAGAGGCATTACCACCATTTCCAATTGGCCCAGTGTTGGCCAGCGGCATGTCCCTCTTTGGAGCCATCAGGGATTGGCTCTGCTGAACATGAAAGAAGCTTCCAGCAGCTTCTCACAGAAGCCTGTAGTCCCAGCTACCAAAAACCAGCCCATGCAACCCCAGTACACCTTGTCATTTGGCAATTATGTTTAACCTGCACAGTTAATTCTTCAAAATTACATTTGGTTTCTTTTTCATTCACTGACATACAGGTAGATTCTTCCTTCCATTACAGCTCAATATGCTTAATTTTAAAAACTTTAATGCAGAGACGTTGACTTTCTTACGAATTAAGTGTGGAAATCTGAACTATCTTAATCCTCACCTTTGCAGCATGTACCTTGGAAACATAATAATTTAAGTATATAACTACTTATCTTTCCAGTGCTTTGATGTTCTTGGTCCAATTATACCTTGTACTACAAGCAGTCTGTCTAGGCAAATATAAAGGCACCATTAGTGACTGGGGGTTTATCTGGTTCACAACAAAGCCTATGATCTGATAGCACCAAAAGAAACTCCAGCCTCTTTTCTCCTCTGAAACCAGGCTGAGGACATAGAGGACTTTGCATCTGCTGACTGTCTTCAGCAGATGTGGGTACCACTGGCTCCTGAATACTCAAGTTTTTGTGGCTAGACAGTACTTTGTTATTATCTGCATTGCATTTAGTGCCTGTGGCTGGATAGAAAGCCTGCATACACACAGTGATACTTTTACTACTGTCTGGGTATTTTCTTTCACTAAAGTTTCCTTTAACTGCTATTAAGCATCTGAGTATGCAGCACAACCCTCATATGGAAAATTTCAGCTTTTCCAAATTAATGCTAATTAAGAGGTCTTCCTATTGGTTACAGGAGAAACCATTTGGAAAGTGCTGCAGTTTTCCCTATATGATGCTTCTATGCTGATTAAACAGGCCAGAGAGAAAAGAGGGAAAGATATAGCTGAGATGCTGGCAGAGACATGGTGCACAAAGCATCAGAGCTGAAATCACATGGATGAAGACTATTGGGACAAAAGGGTTAAAAGTCAAAGAATGGTGAGGAGGAAGGTAGATTTGCTCAATCTTGCAGCTTGGGAAAAGATAGGTCTTTCAAATCTGCTTTAAAAACTAACAACAAAATATGATTTTGTACTTCAAGCAGCAAATTGTGGTGTTTTTGAGGCTACTGTGGTACTTATGCCTGCTACTCGCTCGTGCTCTGCCTGCACATAGCAGAGGGGACAGCCTTGTAAAGTGTCCTTCAGCCTATGGTTGTTCCTCCCCAACCTCATCCATCTAAACTACCCATCACAAGTGGCTTTCTTTTAATGCCTTTTTCCCTGTGTCAGCCACACACTACAAAATTTTCATTAAGAATGAGCTGGATGAAGACTTTTATTTAACACCTTTCTGACATTCGGGCATCATAATCAGAGTATCCTGGAATTGAGCACCACGCTATTTGAGCAGGACTGTATCCCTCAGTCTCCCCTCCTTTTTCTGTGGCAAGGACAGATGCACATAGCGGAAGAGATGAAGCAAGGTACGGAGACAAGGAGGAGAGAAAGGTCAGAAGTGCTGTTCAGCTTATGCAGGTTTCATTATTCATCAAAGGTTGCAAACCAATAATAATAAATAAATACCCAATTTATTTGTTCACTCACACAACATGCTCCACTATCTTCATTTACTTCGTCTTTCTTTCAAGACCACACAATGAATAATCAGTCAGTGGGATCAGGAGATTGTATCCCTAAATCTTTCAAGGGTTTATTTTATGTAGAATTATAAATTACACCTAGTCAAAAAGGTTAGTAGTGTATGCTCTCTTACGCATAAATAAGCCTTTAGCAAAACCAAGAAATAATGAGTTTTACAATCACTCTGAAAGTACAAAATTCAGTAATTTGCCAAGTGCAACACTGCTTGTAAATCAAAAAAAAATCCAAGTAAAGGGAGAAATCATTTTGGGCTAATATAATTTCAGGTGGAGTGTAACTCAACGCAGTGTAACACAAGTGTATCATGTATGTAACAGCAGTACATACTGAAAAGTATTTCCCTTGCTTCTCCTAGAATGAATTTTTATAGATCACAGAGAAATACACTTACTGCACAGGATTCACCTCAGGAGCTGCAGACCTAAGAGTGTATCATCCTAGTATATGGAATTTTGCAAAGAATTTTAAAGACAATGATTTTTCTCATCCTTTCTGCAAAACACTTGTGGCTCTGGGTTGTATGTGTGATACGTGAAGACATGCTCAATATCAGAATGGTATGCCATACACACAGCAACCTGCAGCATTTAAATGACACATCATGAGCAATATCATGGCTTTTGGAACATTACCAGTACGTCTTGTTGCCAACAGACAGTGACAGTACCACGAAAGCTCTTTGCTGTACACCAGAGACCTTTCCTATCTATGTACAATCTTAAGTGTACTTGAACAACCTCTGAATCTGGCACATTGTGCTGTACCAAGGAGATTAGAAGAGTCAAGACTAAGGGTGTTTGATGTCTATACTTCTAAAACCAAGAGGGCCCCTAATAATAGTAACTGCATACAATGGACATCTGGTAAAATACTACTTTTGGCTGATCATAATAATGCTTTGGGCTGATCATAATGACCTTAGGGTTAGCACTGTCCCACATAACTGTCTCACCTGATAGTAGGTCCCTTTCAAAGAGGTGGTGACATGGCGTCCACAGGGAAACTGAAGTTCTATTGTCCAGTGCTGGGCTTTTCCAGTGATATGTAGAGCAGCCATTACTGAAATGCAAGTGCTGAGATGCAGTTAAGCAAGAAACTGGCCTGGAGGTCATCACGAGGATCACTGTAAACCAAGTGTAATAGGTTATTATGACCACCTGAAAATGGTGCGCTAAAGTCTGGAATTTATTGTAAAAAGAAAACCAAAAGCAAGTTTTGTTCTTGGAGATATTCTTGGCCCTAGATCAAACTTGTTGAAAGAACGAACAGAAGACCAGAGTGCTTTCCTGTAACCTCCTTAGACTCACTGGATATTTCAAATACAAAATCCCATTTATCACAAATGAGTTATCCAGCTTCTTCACAAAACACAGCTATCACTGGACTTGCCTTTGAAACCTACTGAGAGACATCATGAAAAACAGAGAAAAAATCAACTCTCCTCTTCTTCAAGAGGCACAACCCCCCTATTTCTTCAACTCAGATTTAGCAAATTAGAAAAGGAGTGAAAACAGATATTGTTTGCATACAAGATGACACATACAATGAAAAATAACTGAATTCCTAGGAAAATACACATATTCCTGAATATTTGCAGCTTTCATGCCTCAGCAAACACAATGGAGCAGATTTGTGGAGAACTTTCCACATGAAAAAAGCGGACAAGTGAAAAATTACTAAGAGGCAGAGATCTTCAGCTGAGTGATGGTTAAATACAGACAAGCTCCTTCCCTCAGTGGACAGATATGAGCTGGTGGTCAGACTCAGGAACAGGAAGAGCAGCTGAGCGACATGCTGAGCTGGGGTTCAAGACCTTTTGGAACCCTGGCCACAACACAAGACTTGAGAGCAAGAATTTAGATGTTGCACCTGTTCTGCTGTATTCCTTTGGAAAAAGAGGTGTTAAATTAAGATTAGATTATAAAATACAATGTATAAATCATATGGACTTCCTATAAAACTTTAAAAGCACCACAGAAGAAACAGCTTCTTTGGACCAAAGGTTTATTTTTAATGACACAGCACTGGAAAACATAAGTTACAGATGACTTTTTGATACAGAATACATTATATATCTTACTTTAAAAGGTTCTGTGAAGGTACACTGCATAAATACATATAGTGAAAATATATTGTGTTTATTTATTCTGTTTATTTATTCTCAGAGATTAGTTCTGTTTCTTTTTGAAAATGTGTTCAGCCAATTAAATAAAAAAGTATAGATTAGCATCACAACTCCCCCCTCCAGGTTATCTCATTGTAGCTACTGCAGCTGGAAGAGGAGACTGAGCCATGCCTTCTCAAAGGTTAGCGGCTTTGAACATGATGTTATTCATCATCTAAGAATGAAAATTTCACATTACAAACACAGATATTGTATCATGTTTTGGCAATGGAGCAGCTAGTTTTGCTTTGAACAAAACTGTTTCCTGTAATGCCAGACAGTGAAAGAGCAATGCATGTACTGGATGATACCACACAGCTAAAGAACTACAATGAACTTGTGAAAATGCATATATAGCCATATGCACTTATATATACACATATAAATTCTTGTGTATATATATTATGCATGTCCAAAAATAACACTGAAAAATGCTGCAGTTGTTAACTATCTTAAACACATGAAACTTATAATAGTTTGACCTCATAACTACAGGATAATTAATTAAATCTTCTGCAGTGCAACAGAATACAATACACTCAGTGCAGAGAAGTTAAGGTTTTGGTATTGAGGAAGCTAATTTCAGATTTCATGGGAAAGGATCAAATACAGGATCACCACAGCTCTGACGAAGCACAAACAAACCTGTTGCCACATACTCGTGAACAAATAAGGACATTTCATTTTTATCTGACTTTTTTTCCCATGTACTGCTTCAGAAATTACAGCTTAACTGTTTGCACTCATGATCATTTGATATGCTTCAACTAGCTTTGTCTGGCACCAGTCTGTAAACCATTAACAGCTTAAACTACAAAAAGATGGGCTCCTGTGTTTCGAAGAGGTTGAAAACCTACTGCCTTGAGCTTCATACTACATTTGTCTGCCTGGGAGAACTACTCCAGATGACGTGTGAAGTTCTCTGGGAAAAGTCCTTTATAACTATTTGCATCTTTGTACTGAAGCCACTCGGATTCCTTAATGCCAGTCAACCAGCCAGCCTCCTGCAAAGAAAAAGACAGTGTCTCTTAAATTTCAGGTCTCCCTCTATTCCTTGCTAGGAGCTTCAGATCTGAAGATGTTTCAGAATAACATGGCTAAAAGATTTGGTGTTTTGGTTAAAAAGCAGCCCCTAATTTTGCACAGACCATTTTCTCCGTCCTGCCAGACCACAGTTTTGTGAGACCAAGTGACTGCAAGCATGCCATACAGGCTTTAGCCCCTATAACTCCTGGCTGAACTTAACGTTCTAGGTGGGGGAAGAACAGCTCTGAAACCTATTTTTTTCCCCTGAGATATATTTTCTCTCATTTACCTCTTTAATCTCATGCATCAACAGTCAGAAGAACAGTTCTTGCTGTCTCAGGAGTTACTATTTCTGGAAAATATGCAATTATTTTTCAAAAAACTCTTGGAAACCTAAACCAGGACTTGACAAGCAAAGTATCAACAAATCACCAGCAGTCCAAGCAAACAAAATAGAGGTTTCTGATTGGAAAGTACTGGATTCTCTTAAGTGTGATAAATTCTACCTAGATTAAAATAATTTTGGTATTTTTAAAAGTGACCGATCTACTCTCATCTCACTAACTAAAAAACTTCGTATCTTTTTCCTTTAAAGAAAAGGAACTGGAGCAAAGCCATAGCAAACAGAACTTCTAACGTTACCATACTATTATTGCACAGACAGTACACATGGAGACAGAACAGCTTGAACAGATCATCACATACACCACTACATCATGATTGTAGGGTGGCTGCATGAGCTGGTGGGGGCTGTCTGCCTCCAAATAAGCATCATTAAAGCAGATCCACCTTATCTATGACATTGGCTGGGCATGTTTAAGTGGGGACATGTGGAATATCTAAAAGACAGAGGAACTTCAGCTCTTTAGCATAGGCAGCATAGACTCTAGAAAGGAATACATAGTTTTACTGGATAATAACTTGAACACTAATCTAATGGAAAAAGCCAATGGGTGGGACTGGTTTGCTTCAAATGGAAGTTGATGTTACCAGGTGTATTGGAATTACAGCTTTAGACAGGTCAATTTTGAAAGAGAATAAAGAATAACAAAGATAAGCCTGGCAAAAGATGAAGGTATTTAGCTTTATGGTGATGTTAAACATGAACAGGGGAAATACATAACGTGCAATAAATATTGAAAAGAATGACTTCAGAAACATGAAGGTTTCATAAAGGTATTTTAGGGATTTTCTCCATCATGGCATACAATTTACTTCAATTAATGCTAATGGGAATTTTAATGTACACCAGAAGAATTATACTTCATGCACTCACCAAGCATTATCTTGTATTTAACAGCTAATATCCTAGCAAAACCAGACTAAAGTCAGAGAGCATACTTTGCTATCCTTAGAGTAGTGTCTTATTCTGCAAACACTGACAATGAAATCAATTGAACTGCCTGTGAGATAAAACAGCATAATTTGAGTAGGGATAATAGATTTCATTCCAATAAAAAGAGGTATGTACCTGCTGTAGTATAAATAGTTTGTTCTGAAATAAGTAAGAGGCCCTCACTCACAAAAGCCAAGTATTTTTATCTTGAATTATAAGAAAACACAGCTGAGAGGACTGATAATTACCTACCTTTGAACAGCATCAATCAACAAAACAATTTCAAACACAGTTCTCAGGACTCATAAGTGCTTAGGGTACGAGTATTTAGGCCTATTTAAGAGATATTCTTCATTCAGAGCAGTGCTCTCAGCTACCTGATCAGGCAGGATCCAATCTCCCACTTCTCAAGCCCCAAATCAACTGGGAGACTTCTTACCAACACCAGAGGCACTAACAGATGCCCATGGGGTGGCTGGTGCTAATAGCGTACAGTACAGTCTTCTCTTTTAAAGCAGCAGCCAAAATGAACATACTTCACTGCAATTCAGTTTAACATATGGAATACAATTGTTTAAAAATTCACCTGAAATGCAATGTTAGAACAAAATTAGATGCCTTAAATGAGATTAAACTGTTGTTTAATTCAGGTTCAGGCGTTCGAGGGGCAAATTTATGTTTATCAGAGGCACACAACACAGAGCAGCATCTCTATACCTTTGGACTATAGGACACCACAATGTGTGCATTCTCAGTGCTCTCTGTGGGTGAATTTGCATTATTTCTACAAATCACACAAAAAAACTCTGAACATTTAGGGAGCATGTAATCAATTCTACTGGAATGTTAAGACAACATGATATAGAACAATGCAACAGATTTTGTAGGTCATCCTCTGCAAGAAATCTTTGTGTACCTGTGTGTCAGTATAAAATCCACTACAATGTTGCAAAAAACTCCCAAAAACAATCCCCTAAAAATATGCTGAGGTCAGATCCTGCTAATAACATGTATCTGTGACTTCAGGTGTAGTCAACTGTGCCATTTAGTCTCAAATGAAACTACATACAAAGACATAAGTAAGATCTTTGTGTTTTCTTACAGTAACGTATTTTGGAATACACACTCCCATTAACTATAATCTGTAAGAAAAAAAGGTTGAGACAAAGAAAAACGTTAAAAAAAGCAAGAACCACATGTCTTTACCTGATCAGCTGTGGTCTCAGAAGGAATCACTAGCACAATATCTCCTCGTTTTAAATTAAGCTCATCACTGTTAGCTGCTTCAAAATCATGTAGAACTTCAACCTAAAGAAAATAACACCACACATATAGATGCGATCTAAATGAAGACACTTTCTCAACAAAATAATCTGTTAAATCTGGACTGAAAAAAATTGGTCTTTATGCAAACATATAGCTATAGACAAGTACATTCAAATTATCATAGAACCATGGAATGCTAATGGGTTGTATTGGACTATAGGGGTCATCCAGTCCTAACCTCCCCTGCCATGGGCAAGGACACTTTCCCTTACATCAGGTTGCTCAAGGCCTTATCCAACCTGGCTTTGAACACTGCCAGGGTTGAAGCATCCACAACCTCCCTGGGCAACCTGTTCCAGTGTCTCACCACCCTCACAGTAAAAATTTCTTCCTAATATCAAATCCAAATTTCCCCTCTTTCAATTTGTACCCATTACTCCTTGTCCTACAAGGAACTACAGTTCTTGATGAAGAGTCCCTCCCCAGGTTCCCTATAGGTCCCGTTCGGATACTGGAAGTTTGCCATGAGCTCTGCATGGAACCTTCTCTTCTCCAGGCTGAACAGCCCCAACTTTCTCAGCCTATGCTCACAGCGGAGCTGTTTCACTCCTCTTATCAACCTTGTGGCCCTCCTCTGGATTTGTTCCAACAATTCCATGTTTTGCTCTTATGCTGGGGACACCAGAACTATATGCAGCACTCCAGGTGGGATCTCAAAAGAACAGAATCACTTCCTTTGATCTGGCATAAATTGATAATAAAGGCATTGATTCATGGCAGTTTTTTATGCAGTTGCTTAGAAGCAGGGACAACTTAAGGATAGTTTCCTTCCCTGAGACTATCAAAAGAAACGTAAGATGCTTTCCCAAGATTACAAGATCTCAAGGACAGATGATACTGCAACATCCCTCAAGTCCTGCCTCTTGGACAAGGCCTGCCACTGTCATTCCTCCCATGTAAGGAACTTTCTTCAATTACCCATTATTGTTACGAAATCTGAGAGAGGGGTGGCACGATTTTACAAATGAAATTGAGAAAGATTCTCAGGAACCTTATTCTCTCATTCTCTTTTTGTGGCCACTGTTGTATTACTCTTCTTGTGAACATCTACAAAAATTTGAGTCAGTCACATAGTACCCATTGCAATAGGTGATCAAAGAGGTGAGTAGTGAGAACCCTACTTAATGATTGCCTTGGAAGGAACTCCCACTTACCAGCAGATGGGTATGCCAAAAATATCTGCCTTTCAAAGGAGTGAGCATTCAAACATTGACAAGATCAGCATGTCATTGTGAACAGACCATTTTAAGTTATATCTCCTTAAAAGATAGCTAGTCTAATTTTCTCAAAGCACAGACAGTTCCACAATAACTCTGCAATTAGTAAAGAAAGTGGCACTGAAAACCAGATTGCAAGCATATATTCTGCTTCTCCTTTTCTATCTTTGACCCAAGAGAGTGGTATGAAAAGCAAAAGATTAACTATATCAGCATGTTTGAGTTGCATGATCCTGATTACCCTACTGTTAACCATAAAGTTTGCAAAAAATATTGAGCAATGAGAATAGACCAAAAAGAGTCCCATACTTAGAGAGTGCTATGGGACTAATTAGTCTGAACTATGCAAATTATAGTAGGAAGCATGTAAAGTTCATCCATCCTCAAAGAGCTTTTCTGCTGCTCAGTGATTCTAACTGAAAAGTATTTCAAAGAACTTTGTAAACCAGGAAACCCTAGGGTTTCTCCAGCCAAGGAAAGAATCTCTCTTATGCCTCTTTAAACTTTTCTGTTTGATTACCTTTATAGTTTATATTATTATTAAAGTTACCGAATGCCATTTTGGCTTCATTACTATTAATTGTAGCCATGGGTTTCAATAGAATCAGTACTTTCACTACAGATTTTCAGGCCAGAAAAAAAGCTATTTTTTAAAATTATCCCAGAATCATAGAATGGTTTGGGTTTGCAAGGGACCTTAGAGATCAAATATATATTGTTAATGTATCAGATATATCAGCATAAATCAACAATATTCCTGATTAAATATGTGGCAGTGCAGTTTTATTCAATATATTAATTCTCAGCAGTCATTTGGTGAGATTCAAGGGCTCTTGTACTTTAGTGAATCTTACAGCTATGTAAGGATATGCACAGCAAGCATGCAGAAAAATGTTTCTTCTCAGACTTTATTTATGAAGCAACAACACAACATTACAGTTGTCGTTGCATGTATGTGTGCGCATGTGGCTGATAAACTAAGAATCCTTTGCCCTCAAGAAATCATGACACTACTTGTGCAGATAAGACACATACACAAAAGCAAGGGATATCTAAAAGAAGAATAAACAAGCAGACCTTATAGAGAAAACCAGGTGGCATTGCTGAAGCTGCATCTTCTGCTGGAACAGGCTGATCCTGAGAAAGTACAGCCTGGATTTCTTCTGCAGGTTTCTGATCATTTCCAGCTTGGGAATTTTCACTGAGAGAAGTGTCAGTGACCTGAGCGCCCGTCTCTATCGTGGTGTCTTTGGACTCATTCAGGATGACTTCGTGTTCTTCTCCCTCCCCCTCATTGTTTGAGGCTGGCTCTATTACTACTGAAGGGATGCTGCTGACTTTTTCCTGGGGAAAAAAAAAACACAAAACACAAAATCCGCTAAGAAAAGAAATGCAAAACTATTTAGTACTTTATTTCAATCAGGAAAACACTATTGTTTGTTTATTGCATAGGGTATATATGGAGATGAGAATTTATTTTTTTTCTCTACCATGAATTCTTAAGATAGAAAACATATGTGTGCAAGAATGTCAAGGAATAATCCCCTCCCTGTTACCACTGCTCCCCTTAGTCCTCCTAAACTTACTTTACACATTATTGCACTAAATAATAAAATTTCTCTGTAGTTAGCTTGGGCTTAATTTTCAGTGCTCCTGGAAATTACCAGACCTTTTTCCTTTATTCTGCTCTTCAGTTTCAGCAGGCTTAAGTCAGTAGTTCTAGTAGTCACTGTAATGTTTTTATTTGGAAATTGAAGTCAGCAGGATAATAGTGACAGAAGGTGATGAAAGAAGGAAATATGACCTATTTCTTTGACTGAAGGGATCTCTCTCGATTTACAACAATGTAAATGGGAGCAGAGATAGCAAAAAAATCTAAGTATCATCTGACCAATAACGAATCCCAGTAAAAAAAGCATTTAACAAAACTGTTGGAGCACCCAAACTGAACAAAACACGTTCACTCCTCCAGACCATCCTATCCTGAAGCACAGATGAAACAGAATATGCAATGAAATCTGGCTGCTCAGCTACAGGGTCTGCTCTAGCAGGTGTTCACCAGCTCCTCAGATGTTGCAGAGGAAAAGGCAGCAGGCCAGATAAGGATACATGGCTTGACTCCCATGACTTACAAGAAACAAAGTAATGCTATTGACAGGACATGCTGCCAGGATAGAAGAAAAATCCAATTGTTTCTCTACCTATTTCTCTCCTAGACAGCCCTGCTATGTTATGTGATATTATCTCCACAAAGGAGCACAGACAGACAACAGTAGGGGACAGCCCAAACAATATACTGTCCATGCTGCTCACAGGACCATCATAGGCACCATCATGGGACCATCGAGTCCCATCTTCACAAGCCTAGGGGAGTACAGAGACACAAAGGCAGGCACAACCCAAAGTAAGGACTTAGAAGAAAGGATACCCTGTGTGAGACCTTCCTAGGACCATCACAAGAGAACATCAACCATGCTACTGGTTGAACCTGTACCGGTTGAACCTGGGGGGACAGAGCTGCAGTAACCTTGCTTCTCTCGGGCTCTTGGATCTGTCCTGATTCCCCAAACACACTCTCCCATGCACTGACATGAGTTACCTGAGACATATCAGCCTCTTTTTCTTCTCCCTGAGGTTTGTCACCTTCAGCAACATCCTCCTGCTCAGCGGTGGCAGCTCCTGCTGCCACAGCTGCACTGTCTTCTGATGCTGCAGTCCTCTCACCAACAGGTGCCACCTAAAAACAACAGAAGGGAGGGACCTTTCAGGATATGAGTTACAGATACTTGCTGGAGAGAACATGGACCAGCCTCTGCTTTGTGACCGCCCTGTGTGATGCTGACCTATGGTCTATGAGCTCACTGGTGCTCCTCTTGATTTATGGAGAACAGCAGTGCTGGGGACAAGCTTGTTCAGAGAAGCTGATTAACAAGTGAGAGAGACACATTTATGAAACCTCACCAAGCAACACTTAGCAGAGCCCTCAGGTGTTATGAGTGGAGTAACTGTTTGCCAAAGCTGTTTTCTTTCCCTTGTCTTCCAGCTGCATTGTGGAAGAAATTCACCACTGGTTTCTGCAGAGGAGGAGGAGCTTACAAACTGTCCAGGAGTCCACAGGACCCAGTTAATGGAGTCTGTTCTTCAGAAGAGGCTTCAAGCCTTCAAGTCACCTACCTCACCACAGACCTTGCCTGGCTTCAAAAATCTTGTAATCTTAATTACGCATTCCTTTCTAACAGAAAGGCTTACAAATCAGGCTTTGTCAGGAGAAGTAAATGTATTCTACATCTGGAAAAATATCAGAAAAAAATTAACCACAAAGATCTACAGTTATGTCAGTGTAAAAAGATACATAAAAGCTTATTCAGTCTGGCTGTGACTGAATCATTTCCAATCAGTCTGTGTTGAGAAGTTAACGCATCATTTATTCCAACTCTTGAAAGGTGCATAGAAAAGTACCTGCCCACTACTAGATCTATGTTTAATCTTTCATCCAGCAGAAACTGTTACTTGTTGTGGGTAACTCAAAAGGTTACTGTATTCTCTATCTGTTTCTCAAATTGCTACTGTCTCTTCAAGACCCTGCAACTAGAAATAGTGCAGCAGGATGCTATTGTGGGCATTATTAAAGTCTGCTCTAGCCAGCAGCTTGTCCCCTTTTGCTGCATGGTTTTTGCTTTGCTGGCTGCTTGATCTTTGCTTAAGCAGAGGCTTTTTCCTTTTGGGGTTCTCTTTTCATACTTTTGTCTTCTTCTTCCTTGTCTTGGAAAGACTGAAGCTGGAGGCTTTGAGCTGCCTTGGGATGAATACTGCAGGTGCCTGTCTGCAGTCGAGGTATCGTGCCAACAATAGTGCAGCAGCCCTGGTTCTGGCCCGGGTTGTTGTCAGCCATGAGGGGCCCCTGCCCAGCGGCTTTGCCTGGCCCTGCCTGCCCTGCTGCCTCCTGCTGCAAGGAGGGCACTGACCCCAGAGGGGCTGCCGGGTCTTCATCTGCCACTGGAATTGCTCCATGAGCGCCTGCCTTCCTGGAAGGGATCAGATGCCATCTTGACCCTTCGTCTTTGATATGCAGTTACCCCTGTTGGGCACTATCTCAGGAAAGGGTGTTTGTTGACGTTTTAGATCTCTCTCTGTTCTCATAGGTTCGTAAGATTTAGCTATTTTGTATCTAGCAGTTATTTATTGTTAGCTTTTGCCTGTTGCTGTTTCATTTAGAGGTAAATTATTATTTTTTCACTTATATCTACCCACATTCATTTCTTAGTGGCCGAAAGGGATTGGTTGAACCTATAAAGGGAGGCAGCTCATTCCAGAGTGTTCTCCATTTAAACTGTTAAACCAAGACACCTGTGATTTATCCATCCCCCTAACATTTGCATTGCCATATACTGCTTACAGTAGCATATTGGGTATATACTTACAATGGATTAATCTTAAGGTTTGGACTGTTGAACATAAATGACAAAACTCATTGTTTTAATCTAATTAACTTCAAGACGGAATTTTTACCTTACAGCAGATGGCTCAAGGATAATGAAAAAACACTGAAGGAAAACTCTACTTGATATACTACCAATGTCAAGCCACAGTTAGCAGAAATCACTCTGATCTCCAATGAATACTCTGATGCTCTTTGTTTCCTCAGCTAGATCTTTCCACCATGGACGAGGCTAACTCCACTACCTGAACTTGGCAACTGTTCAAGGGCACTCTTCAGGCATTGTGTTTTAGCAACATTAAATATTCACCACTACTCCTATTTGCTGCTAGTAACTGATGTGATAAAAAAATCCTCCTGAAATCCATGAAGACAGAAAATATTATATGGATTTATAGAAATCACTGGGGAACTTTAATTTAAATTGAAACTGCTGCTGTTGATGGATGCTCTATTGTAAGAGGAAGTCACGTCAACAGATAAGGTCAGATGTTGACATTTTCTCCTATAAGGCATGCAAGTCTGCCACTCATAGTATTGCCAACTTCAGCAGTCTTGATCCATCCAGGAAGATATACAAACAAATGATGAATGCTAAAGTCCTGGGAGAGGCTAGTAGAAAAGTGTGGGAATACAGTACACATCAGATTGATTTTACACCATTCATTTCTAAGAGCATGTTGCAGAAATTGGTCTTGCTATCTATTCTGATTAAGATCAACAACTTTTCTATTTATTGGATTTGTATAGAACATTTTATTTTACTAAGGAAGAGAATACTAAATCACATGAATCAGCTCACAAATGTCCCACAGTGAAAGGGTGACATGACACTCTGACAGCCTGCAATCATGAGTTATGAAATGTATCTGTGTTAATCACAGTTATTAAATGTAGCTGTGGTATAAATGTATACCACAGCTCACAATCACACAATCATTTTTTCTTGTGTCTTAGAGTACAAAACCAATAAAATCTAGATGATTAAAAAAGGCATGTGAGGTATCACAGAATGAACCTCACTATCAGCCTCAAATACCTGATTAGTACAGAAGAGAAAAAAAAAAGGCAGGAGGTTGAATTCATACCCAGCTATGTTGAACCACATCATTGCAGATACAGCTACTTGTATTACCTTGCTTCATACTAAAAACCACTCCTACAAATCTCTTTTATATGGGTAATTAATAACATTAGGCAGTCTAATAGTATGCCAAATTAGCTATGTCTAGCAGTATTATTGAAATTTGGACAGCTGTCCCATTACACCAAGCACACAGGGGAGAAAGAAAGAATCATCCAGTATAATGAGGGGTGTGATAGAACCACTCGACTGTTTTAATTGCACAGATGTGAATTCTTCTTTAGCCAGGATGTAGCTGATCCACACAGCTGTACTCTCAATAACGTTGCTCACAGATCAACACAATGCCACACATTCAGCAGTATCGATAATGAGCCCAGAAAGAGGAGAAGGGGTACCAAGCCTGCTGCTGGGGTCTGCCAGAGGAGCTCCCTCAGATACACTCGTCTTCCAGAGCTGAAGCTCTTGCTCTACGGCTAGATTTAGAAAGGAATGGGTAATTTTTATGACAGTTGGTTATAATCACAGCTAAGCTAGCTAATGTCGAGAGATGCTTAGGGAATGCATCAGTTGCAAAGTCTTGGAAAATTCTGAAGAATTTGTATGCAACTTATGGAGTATCAAAGGGACCATGCTCCATTAACAGTCAAATACTGGCTTAGCAAATAACCTTGTCTCTTTATGACAGCTTTTCTGCATACAGTAATAAATACTGTTTTAAACAGAACACAGGCAAATTCACTCTCAGATAAGAGAATGAACAAGTAGTATTAGAATAAAGGGGGAAGATTTCAAAGACTTAGCCTTGGTGCTAGCACAACTGTGAGGCATTTCTTGCATATTTCTTCTTGAACCAGACTTGTTGGGAGTGACAAGGCAATGCTAGAGGAACAACACTCTTGCACTGTGTCCACAGCAAGCTGGGCTTGATCTACCACTCCCACTCTGCACTTTCTTCCTATGCAATTCCACTGGCTCTCACGTGGATGTGGCAGTGCTGGTGAGGAATACAGCACCAGGGAGTCCCAAATTCACTTCCAAATGACACTGGTAATGCCCTACAGCGACAGATAAGTCCTTGGCTCTAGAAGATCTAATGTTGTTTTACAACAAGATAATGAACCTAAGCCTGTACAGCTGAACTTAGCATATTCTGAAACCAGTTCATTACCTTTTTGTATATATCATGGCACCAAAATGAGTAACAACAAAAAAGCAGGTTGCTAGCACCTTGAGATACATATCCTGAGTGATTAGTAACTTGGAGTTATTTCCCAGTCCCTTCTTCTATCCCTGAGTTTAATATGCAGCTATTCCTCTTGAGCTGCCCTCTGTGCACATTTGAACACATTGCAGTTTCACTTTAGTATACAAGGATTCAGAGTAAGTACTTTTATCATCCCTAAAGAAATATAAGCAATATACAATCATTCTAGTCCACATATGCACAGACTAAAGTATGTCACTGAGATTTTCATTTGCTTTGTAATTTGATTTTAAATGTATCTAATGATGCCAGACTGCACTTCAGCAAACCAACTCATAACATGATTATTTCCAAGTATCTGTTTTAGCTCAGGCCATATTGTGCTAGAAAAAAGAAACGATTAATCATAGGGTTTTTTAATAAAGAAATTTACAGAAAGGTTAGGCAAACAAACACACAGAAATTGTAAAAGCTACTGAGAATCTATGCAGTGTATTTCCAAATGTCAATAGAAACAGCATTACACCTCCTTTAGCCATGGAGCTGCTTTGTTTGCTGCCCTGAAATATCTATCACTCTATAGAGCTGCATCAGGCAGTTTCTAAGACAAATCCTGCACTGAATGAGAAGTGATCTGTTAGAATATATGCCATGGGTGCAGATATATCTGCAGTTTTAGACTTAGATACCACAGCTAGGTGACAGTTGCAGTACTGGCCTATTGATGACATGCAAATGACAAATTTTTTGCAATGGTTGAAAATATTAAAGCATAACCATACTCAAGTATATTCATATGTACCTCACTTTCCTTCTCAGCAACTCCAGTTGTCTCCTTATCTCCTGCCTCGACACTCTCCTGTTTAAAAAGGAAATATAGTCATGACCTTACTCATGCTGAGACAATGGCTGCAGAGAAACTGGTATCAATCATGCTAATGGAAGCATGCCATGTATGGGATGCAATGAAATGAATGACTAAATGAGCTAGTATATACTATCAAGCAGAAAGATACTGCCACATATAATCTGAAGTAGAAGTATTTATATACTAAAACAAACCCTTCACATATGTCACCATCATCACACTAGAACTGTTAAGGACAATTTACTTACTCTTACTACCAGTATTCCTCATAACACCAGCTTTGAAGAATTGTTTAGTAAGCAACCTTGCAGTTCCCACCAAGCTCAAATTTCTCCCACCTGTGACACAAACTGTTTCCATTATCACCTGCTGCTGCTCCTGTAATTCACCAGGGCCTCAGTGTAAACTTCATAAAATACTTCTTCCACTCATGTTGGACTGCAGCTCAATTAAAGGGGCTGTTCAAAAGATGTGGGTCACAAAGTTCATTTTGGTTTTTTTGATTTTTTGCAGAATCACCTTACTTTAGGTCCATATCCAGTGGTACATGCAGCAGGTGCCTGACATTAAAAAAATTAGACATCAGTGGCTTTCCAAATGTGACACCCATTTAGGTGTTCAAATGATCGCATGCGCTGACCAGCAACAAGCTCCTCCCAAATAGTACTTGTTACCTGTTAGCAGTACCAGGTCCTTTTCTACAAAAGGTCAACAGTCAAAATCACTAAAATTCAGGCTTGGTTTGGAATAGTTGGAAGTGCTTTTTTAGCTGTTCAGGTTTGACTCTCTGCAGACATGGCTATTTCTAAAGACACTCAGCTAAGTAAAAACAAGTCAAAGCCCTGTTTATTTGGCTAATAGATTTTGACACAGCTAGGTCAGATTTTTCTACAGATTTTTTCTAAGGGTGAAGAGAAGTTATGCAAGCATACTTGAGGGCATGGTATATTGGAGTGTCTGCTTTGACAGTCAGAAGCCAGGAAACCTCACATACTCAGGCTCCAGCTAACCTGCCTTCACACACACAACTGTCACGCTAAAATTCCTTAAAGTTTCAGCTGAAATGATTGCATGTTTCTTTTTTAATAAAAGAATGCTGAGTTACACGCAAACTTCATGTCACTCTTTTTTTTCTTTTCTACTCTAACCTAGTATTGCTTGCAGTCAGTCATAAGCTCCAAACATGTCCAAATACTAGGACAGGGCACTTGCTGACAGAAGGGTTGCCACAGAAACCTCTTACAGCCTTATACCTGTTAAAACTGCAGTGTTATATAACCTTTAAAAAAATTATTAACTTTTTTTTTTTTTTAAGTTGCCAAGCCTCTGCTATGTGGTCTTCAGTTTTATAGTAAGTTTGAGGAGGCTGTAAAGGGTCTTAAATAGAAAAAAAACAAATATCAATAGCAAAATATAAGTATTTCACACTCTAGTGATGTATGCATGCACAAAGCCACCCAAAGAAATATTTCTGGGGTTTTTTTGTAGAGCAGAAATGTACAGCTGCCCATAAAAGCTTTATGTCCAACTGCAAGTCAGTACACAGATGACTTCCCTACTGGTGCTATTAAGAAGTGCTGAATGTCTACTAGCAGCTCTATTTACAATTTGCCTTCAGAGATTAGTATAATCTTGCACTTCAAAGTCAGGAATGTGTCGGCCTTTTCCATTTTCTTAATAATTACCTGGCAATAGTCTCTGCTAAGAATCCCATCAGCCCAGCTTTGGGTATCTTTGCAGAATGATTTAATATATACATATGCATATTTTAAAGTAAGAACGGTTTTCTTATTAACTAAAAGCACAGTTTTGGTTGCAAAGGTGAAAGTAAGGAGAGTTTCTCTTATTTCCAAAGCTTGAGCTTTCCTGAAGCTAATTTGATTATTGTGTACTAGTCAATTTAGTAGCAATTTGCTTTTCTGATAAGCTGGAATTTGGGATTTTGTGGATAATGGAGTTTGAGAAGAGAGACATCATAGCATAAACTGTATTATTTTTAGAGCATGAAATCCTAGTAAAAAGGATGACTGGAATAACATTAGGAAACTAACATCCTGGTTCCAGAGAGAAAAATCTGCTTCTGGAGACTTCAACAGAAAGACACTATTCTATATCAGTTATCTCCTGAGAGAACCATAAAAGAGAACCATGTATTTTTAATGGCCTTATGCTCCCATTTTTCACCTGCACTTATCTTCATGCTCAGAATCCGGACACAGCTGACTGCTCTTCTGTATCTAACCATTGTACTGCTCTCCCAAACTACATGTTCCACCATTTGGGCACTGTGAATAGTACCTACAGTGGGATTGAACCCTAATTAGATACACCTGGTTGCAGGCTGTTCCCTGGCCTCTGCTGTACTCACTCAGTGTCTGCAAAGAGCTTATCAGGAGGTAGTTTCACATATGCTTATATACTGCTCTGAAAACCACAGTATTTAGCTGAATATCTGACTGCTTTAATGGGAGAACATAACAGTCCAGGCAGGTATCAGACCCAAAACACTGAGAAGCTCTTTCCAAACTAGTAAGTGCAGTGGAAGTAGAAAAGCTGATCTCCAAGCACTATGTCTCACAGGTAGGAACAAAAGAAAGGGAAACAGCAACATTTCATAATCATTTGTTTTATTATGATGTCCTCATGTCATCTTTGTTTGAATGTGAAAAATTGATGTGGTGAGAGGGGCAGTATTATTTGAAAGATAAATAAGCCAGTGGTTAATGCATTATATCCTTCAGACTATCCTTTGGATTTACAGCTGCCTTTGGGGATGCTGTAGAAACAGAAAACCAACTCTTTCTCTGTGCAGAATTCCATGCATAAACTGTTTACCCCATGGTTAACTTTTCTTCTGTTGGCACACAGGGTCATCCCGTCCCTTTAATTACCAGACATTTTATCCGCTCCCCAAAAAGGTCAACTGTTGAGAGCTACTAATAAAAACTTTATTTGTTCTATGGCATGGGAGATCTGAAGGATCAAGTCAAAAATATGAAATGAGATCCTAGGCAGCAATTCTGACGAGCTCTTCTAATGAAGTTTTGGCAATCTTGATCAGGCAGACTGCGAAACAGCAAGTAACTGAATCCAAAACGCACCGAAAGGCAAGTAGTACCCTATCCTCTGGACCATTTTCTCCATAATTTAAATGAACACCCTACCAGAAAATTTACTGTCAAGTTCCTATAATGAGGAATCCATGCCATAAATTTTCTAGATTAATCGGATGTGACAGGAAACTAAGCACAGAAAAACTAAACTGAGGACTGGCTGTCACTCAAAACTGGAAGCAAGTAAATGCGATAAAAATTCCCAACAAAGCAGTATCTATTAATATTTTACAATTCTACTTTTAAGGAAACTGTCACTCATAAAGCAAATGAATATAGAACTGCTGCTGGGAAATGACATGTTTTCATCTTTTGCAATTCAGTGTACTTTTCCTTAGCTCTGAACATATTTGTCATTAATCCTAATCTTCAAAACTCTTCTTTGCAAGTCTTGGAAAACCCTCCCTAAAATAAAAACCTTTCAGAATCAAATGCAATCACTCCATTTCAGGCATTTTTAAAATCAACATTTTGGGTTTTTTTCCCAAATTAGTAAGGACAACTTCATTTTGAATTAGCAACAAAACACCAAGAACAAACCTAATTAAAACTGTTTAACTTCTATTTACTGCCTACACTCTTCCTCTTGAGTTGCTCTTGTCTGTCTCTTGCATTGTTTCTCTCTGCCTCTCTCCCAATAGCTCTGCACTCCTGTGACTCAGCCAGAGCAGCTGACAATAGACCATGGATCAAGAAGCAGCAGAATGGATCAACTGAAAAGGCATGCCAGCCAGCAAGTAAATGCATGGTACTGCAGACAGAGACTGTTCAATTAGCACTTAAGATGTGCAACAGGCTTCAGAGCATTGCTTTGTCTTAGTGCAGGACAAAAACGTTTCCTTTTGGAAAAATGGGGAACTTCTACTTTTTTTCAAAATAAAACCACCTTTCTGGCTTTGTTAATATCTGTTCTTCCACATTATTCCCTGCCATGCACTTATGGGAAGAGAAGAGCTCCATATCAATGACCAGTTTCCCATTCCTTCTCTCTCCACCTTCTCTCCCACTTTTTTTATTCCAAACTATCCTATTTACATGAGGCATTTTTCTCAACAGTTTGACAAAAAAATGTGCCTCAAAAAGGTAATTTCATTTTTTGCCTTCCTGTAGAGTTGGTAATATGAACTGAAAACACATAGAAAGGGAGAGCCTGGTCTACACAGACCATGAAGCTTTCTTCATCGAGTTATGTTAGTAGAAGGGCATGATCCTGAAATAATTTGCTCCAGTGTGTACCACGGAACCAAGCAAAAGTGAATTAAAGTATGAAACAAATACTTAAAGCTCATGCAAGTGTAATAATAACTAAGTTTAAATGCAGTTCTAGGGAACACACTGTGACCACTTTGCTCCATAGGTCCAATGCTGCTAGGCGTCCTCAGAGAACAGGTAAGGTTGGACAGAAAAAGGTATTATCTGCCCTTTCCCCCAGAAGCCTGCAGAACAGCCCATCTAGCACTGCCCACCTTTCCTCACACAGTAAGTTATTTTTCCTATGTTAGGAAGAGCTCATTAGCTTGATATGTGATAATCAGCTATCCATGCATGCTCTCTGCTGCCACGTTTATAGGTGCATCTACAGACACTTCCACTTTCTTCAGCTAATCTGCATCTACATTAACTTAATACTGATATCCATATGGCAGTATATCAAGTGCTTACTGAAAACCACCTAATTTTATGGTCATTTGGGTATCAGCATCCCTGCTTAGCAGTGGAAGACACATAGGGTCTCCCCCAAGTCCACATGCAGCTCAGCAAGCTTAAATCTTCTCTTCTAAAAACATTTATTGCACCAAATATGCTCGACAGACAAAGAGCACAGCTATGTATCTTCCACCAGCTTCTGTGGCAGAGGAACTGTCCCACAAAACAATCCCTTTTTTCCATCCAGTTTTTCAGTGGTAATCTTCATATTCTACCAGCAACTCTTTAGAGCCTTTTAACATGCTCTTGTCTTGAGGAAAGCATGAAACATGTAGACTACAAAAACAGATGCAGTTTTCCTCCAGGGTTTCTTAGCCTGTGGGTATCATCCACCACCAAGACCTTCTGACAATAGTGTGTAGGAGAGGAATTTCAGTTGGATAAAAAACTGAGCTACCTGTATAAAAAGGGATGCTAGTCACCTAGGAAAACCCCATGCTTACTGTCTCAGATTACCTCTTAATTTGCAATGATATTGGATGCCCTGCTTTGTTCTTCATGCAGAGCTGTACCTTCTTCTTAATTTCCTGAATGCTGACATGAAAAGTCTCCAAACTGGTGTTTGATATTCCCTCTTTGGCTCACAACTGGCTTCCAAAACTGTGAGCCTTGCAGACCTATTACAACAACTTTTTTTCTGGAATTTTCATGCTCTAGTAAGGACCATACAAGATGTACATTGGCTCAGTGCTTGAAATGAAATGAGAAAATTGATAATAACATAATTTAAAAATGGCATCAATTCTTTCCCCCTCTGAAGTTCATCTGGCATCAAGCAACTTGTGAAACCACAACCACTCAGCCAAACTTCAGTCTAAGATGCCCAAAGCAAGAGGAATGACATTTTAGGGCTGAAAGGAGGACGTGCTGGAAAGACATGCTGTGACCAGAGAAACTAGCCATGGAGGATGACCGTGGGAAGGATGGCTGAAATGCAGCAAGCACATTCACCGTAACAAAAGGTGGCTCCAATGAGGCCTGGGGGGTGGCATGGGGGACAGATCACTCACCATAGCCTGCTCTGCTGGCTCAGCAGCGACAGCCTCTTTTTCCGCAGCAGCAGCAGGGGTTTCCTCAACCTTAGGTTCCCCAGGTGGAGTTTCTTCAGCCTCATTCTTTTGTTATTGATTTTTAAGTAGATAGTGAAAAAATTATTGAGGAGCATAAGACATTGGGGACGAAGAGGGAGAAAGGGAACAGTGCCTGGCACAGCGTAGCTTCAGGCTCAGTCTTGCCAGGCTTTGTCCCCATTAAAAGCATGTTAAGGGCTTTTTCATCATCAATGTCCTCTATGCAAAATGAGCCTCCCTACATGCCTCCCTCACAAGGAAAGGAAGCATAGCTTCCTGAGTTATAGTGACAGGTAAAGGAAGTGAGGGGAAAGCACTCAGTCTACTAAAAAATGCTCCAGAAACTGCTGGCAAGGCCAGAAATTGAAACTGGCACCCATGTGTACCAATCCTGGTCTTCCAACACAAGTTCCAAAAATTACCTCCTCTTCCCTGGTTCTGTCTGTTCTCAGACAATATAGTGCCTCCTCCATTGAGGGTAAGAAGTAATGAACAGAGAGTGAGACTCAAATAGTTTTTATAAGCACAAACAGTAACTGATTGAATTCTAGCAATGAATTTGAGCAATCATCCCTGGTTTCTCATTAAAATGCATTCCCTCTTGAGCTCCTAATCACCTACAAGGCACCCATTTATCAACCTACTAGTGGGATTTTCACCCTTTTAAATTCTGGCCTCAGCTTGTTTTCCAACAAGAGGATCTATGAAATATCACCTGCCCTGCAACATGTTCAGTCTTGTGGCAAAATAGCTCACAGCAAAAGTGCAATCTCCAATGGAGACATTACTCTGCAAATACATGCACATAACAAGGGGAGAGCTCCAAACTCTGCTCAGCATATTTGATTTATAAAGATGGGCGACTCAACCAGATAGAATAAACCCAATAGATTAATTTGCCACAAACAAATTGCTCAGCATAATATGAAGCTCAAAAGCAATTGCTTTGCAGTTGATAACAGGTTGCAGGCTAGAATGTGGTATCTCCTGTGACGAAGAGACAGCTTCTATGAAATTCTTTAAGATACTAAGACCTTCTCCTCCTGATATTTTTCAGGAAAAAAACCCCATAGTCTCTCAATTCTTTGCTCATTTATTCCTTAAGCAGGCAGATTTTTAATGAGGTACAGAAGAGTTTGCCTATGCAAGACCTTCAGGATTTGGCACAGCATTAAGGAGCATACACTCATTGTATATTATACCATACTGTGCAAAAATTTCTCTGTGCAGCGTATTAATGACAGCTCTAGAGAATTTCGTAAGAAGAAATAGGACTGAAATGAGAAACACAAAGTAGATTTATTCCAGGTAAGATGACTAATGAGTTTCCTGAGGTTTAATGCTGGAAGATTCTTTCAGACTTCAATGCAATCTGCTTTATGTTACTTATGATTTTATGTGCTTTAAGTCACTTGTTGAAAAGCACACTTCAGATGAGTTACCACATTGCAGCTACAAGTAAAAATACTCTCACAATATTCATGGGCACAAACATGACAATAAATAACATTAAATATCACCCTGCTGCTATTAAGTAACTATAGCACTCACCCAGCAATGCTGTTATTCTCATCCTTGCTCCAGGCTAAGCAAAGACTGTAAGAGGAGCTAAGAAACTGCCCAGGTATGATCAATTCCACAAAGATTGTGCCATCTTTAGAAGTAGACTGTGCCTACTACTAATATGGTGGTGAGCAGATAAAATTACAGCAATTTTGGAGATATACAACAGTCATAACGTACTATCATGTCCCTGCTGTACACTGGACCATGGTACTCATTCTAGGAATTTCTTAAATGCAATAAACAAACAAACAAACAAACAGTTTGACTATACCTTTATAAAATAAACATACCTTACAATATTGGGTTTTTTTCCTTTTGCTCTGTGCTATCCTTGTGAAAGGTTTTTTCATTGAGTATGTATTTACAACTACAATTATATCCCCCACCAACTCTTCCAAATGGAAGAATTGCATAATGTGGTGAGATTTAAAGGATAGGAAACAAAAAAAAAGTGAAAATATCTTTACACAAAAGAAAAATTGT
This sequence comes from Illadopsis cleaveri, assembly GCA_013399915.1. Taxonomy (NCBI): domain Eukaryota; kingdom Metazoa; phylum Chordata; class Aves; order Passeriformes; family Timaliidae; genus Illadopsis; species Illadopsis cleaveri. The sequence goes on along the minus strand of VXBB01019571.1, from coordinate 449,836 downwards.
ACCCTTTTTGACAAGACATTTTAAAAGGAACCAAAAGCCAGAACTTACCAAAGGCTCTGCCACATTCTCATTTGATTGCACTGTAAATGCAGAGATATCCTAGATATAGAAATTAAAAACAACAATGTAAAAATATTTGAGACAGGATATTTGCAGGTGTCCATCAAAGAACTGATTTTTTTAATGGTTTATTCAGGTAAAGTCACTAAGTACATTCACACAGAAGAAGATGGCAAATGCAACTTAACTAAAAATTATTTTTATATTTATTTAGATTATCTGGTACTATTAATATTAAAACCATTGTTTTTTCAATTTTACATTCAATGTTTCTAAACCAAGGTTTTTCACCTCACTAAAGGTAATGAATACATGTGATTCACACCCTTCATGAAATACATGTCATTCACAAGGACTTTGTTTAAGGTGTAATGCACTTCTAAGTTGTGGAACCCTGAATCCTTTTTGCAAATTACACATGGCTGTGTCTGGAGAGTACGCCAGCTCTAAGCTACTTTCTTTTTGATCATGGGGTTTTATTTGAGTAATAATTACCGTAATTACAAATCTAAAATTTTACCTGGATTAAGGAAGTAGAAAAATGGAGGTGTTTTCCAATATCTCACTCATTCAGAACCAATTAATCTGCAAATACTGCTGGGCCAAATTATTTTTCTATCGCAGAGGAGACAGAAAATACTTATTTTCTCCAGATAAACATTTTGCCTTAATTATTAGAGCCTTGTGCCTTGCCCCTTCCATCTGGATCCTTTACTAAACTAAATGTCCTGGAGCAGAATAGTGAATCATTTGAACACTCATTTTCATCCTTGTAGAAGCTGGGCCTTTTTGGGTACTTTTAAAATTTGGTGTACAGTGTCTGCTGTGGTTGAACCAGTCTCTAAGAGAATGCTGGAAAATAATGAGGCCCCAGATTATCAGAACCTGAAATTTGGGATCTTGACAGAGCCCTGGAATCTGAAAGCATAAACATGGTGTCTTTATGTGCTGTATCTCTGTGATGCATACTACAGACTCACCATCAGCACCACAGCAGACCAATAATTTAGGTTAAACTTTGAGAGTAAAATATATGTTAACTGAAAATGAAGATGAAGAAAAAAATAAAACTCACTACATATTTACACACAGAGTTACCGAAAACCAAAAACGTGCTTTACAGGATTTTGGGATTGTGAGGAATATAATCCACAAAAGAGTACAACAAAAAAGCTAGACCAGCCATTTTAGGAGGAAATAGCTGTCCCATTAAGGTAGTCAGATTTTTTGCTATTAGACTCAGTCAGCCAAGAGTCCTAAGGGTATTAGAATCTTTTTAGCAACATCTAAGAATTTCTGACAACACACAAGGTCTGGATTTGAGACAGTATGATGCTGCTATGCAGCTTAGCTGTAGATTTTCTGAATTTGTATAACCAGTTTTAATGGCTTCCTAATAACACAGAAAAAAATTATCTCAAAACCTGTTTATTTCTTACCTGTGCAAATCCATTAAATGCTATGGTGGATGCCTAAGTAGAAGTGAAGATCAGAACAAATTATCATTTGTTTACTAAATCCGAACATGAGTCAAAACATTTTTATTTGCAAAATAAAAATGTAGGCCAGACATTAAAAAAAAAAAAGAAAAAAGAGAAAAAAACAGAGAGAAAAAATAATAAAATGAAGAGTAAGGCAGCAGGAAATTTTACAACAGTGATAATTGATAACAGACATCACAGGCTTAAAGAAAATGACAAAAAGAAAAAGCAGAGTACCTTAAACATTTTTAAAAAATAATAATTTTAAAAAGACCAGGTGCATTTAAAGGTCAACAGATAAAACACAAAAGCTGCCAGACACAATGTGTTTTCACAGTTCAACGCTTCATTCACCATTTTGAAACGTATTTTTGGCAGCCTGCTTGAAGGGCTGAATGGCACCACACCACGAAGAGTTGCATGGCAATTTTTCAAAAAAAGAATAGCATGGACTTAGGAAGGGCAGCAAGACACACACAAATGGAATGTTTTTAAACAACAAGGTTATGCATGGCCTAAGGAACTCTTTGTCTAGACTAGGCTACACACTGGGGTAGGTACCTCTTCTTTATCAGCCTCAATTTCCTGGTACAACAATCCATATCTCCGGTTAGCAATTTCATCTTCAGATAAATCTGAGTTGTTGGTCTCATTGTCTTTAGGACTAGTTGAACTCTCGGTGCTAGCATTTCTGGAATTTCCCATTTGAAACAGAGACAAAGGTCTAGCTATCTCCTTGCTCAGGCCAGGATTGCTAATGACTGTCTGCTCCCCAGGCAAACCTTGTTTTACTGGTGTCTCCTGAATTACGTGACTTGTGCTTCCACCTACTTCCCCCCAGCTGTTATCAGTAGTTCCTAGGTCTTCTGTAGACCATTTACTACTAATGCCTAACCAAACATTTTCCATGTTACCTTCCTCTAAGTTTTGCTGCTTGGGGAAAAAGGGCCAATTATCCAGTCCATTGGCTTGGTTATCTGACAGACTAGAAAAACCCCAGGAATCATTAGTAACTGTTGGATCCCAGTTTGCCAGCCAGGGCTCTGATTCCAAGGCTTCAGGAACACCACTGCTAATCACTTCAGTGACTGCCGTTGCTGTCCTGCCTGTCACTTGCCCATCTGCATTATCTAGGCAAGGATTATCACAGCTTGGGCTAGCAGTATCAGTTGCCTTGGGCTGCAATGCCCACTGTTTTTCAGCAGCAGCTTGACCTTTAGTTCCAGTACTACTATCTGGGAGGTGGCTGATGCTATTATCTTCAGTTCCTTTACCAGACTCTTCTGCACTGAATAATTCAGCATCACACAGATCACTTCCAGTATCTGAAGGGTACTTTTCTGTGTGGTCAGTTATCTCTAGGTCAACATGTGCCCTCATGTTTATACACTCCATGGATGTACTCTGTCCAGTACCACTGTCAGTTTGGTCTAAAGCCTCCTCAAATGTATTTTCATGGTCCTCATGCCAGACACCAAGGACTCTCTCAGGTTCAGTGCCTTCTATAGTCTTAGAGTTGTACACCACTATTTTGTCCCCATATTCCAGCCCTGTGCTCAATGGTTGTATTTCTTTATCTGTCTCCTCAATGAGATTGACCTGTTTGAATTCTTCTTCTGTAGAGTTTTCTAGGTTAGCACCACTAGCTCTCCCAGTATCCCCATAATTATCTTCAAACTCATGTAAATCTTCTACCTCTGTGCTGACTAAAATTTCAAGATCTGATTTTGCTAAACCCTTATGAAATTCTGCCTCAGTGTTTCCTTTGGTTTCACACCCTTGCTCTTCCAGTTCCTCTGTATCTTCTACCTCCTTGTAGTTAGCTCCAGTCTCTACCTTTTCACTTGGCTTGACACCTGCCCACTCGTCTTCCTCAAGCTCTTCCTCTGCCTTTTGCACATCACATGGGAGAGGTTCATCCAACATGCTATCAGTTCCCAGGATGGGTGTCTCAAAACTGGTTATGTTCTCTAAAGGCTGATTGGTCACCACATCTTCCCACATGACATTTTTGGCATCCAACTGGTCCTCCAGTGAAGTCCTCTGGTTTTCGCTTACAGAAGCTGACCCTGGTGCAGCATCCTCCTGCTCACCTACTGCAGGCCAGACACTAGCAGGCAGAGTACCCGTGGATTCGCTTGAGGTTTGCTCTGCCCTGGGGAAAAGCAAAGAACTGCCTGCAGTAATTTCCTGGCTGATACTGGGTGTGCTAACATCTAGGCCCCAGTTGAGTGAACCTAGATCAGTTTGAGATCTGTTAGTATCTTCTGATGACCCACTGTTTGGGGTTTCCTCCATGATCAGGTTACACAGGGAAAGACTTTTTGAAGAATCAGGCTTTAAGCAGACAGAAAAGCAAAGAAAAAACACAAGATGAAAAAGATAAAGGCGGACTTGATGAGAAAACACAAAATTTATATTCTACAAGAGCAATTTTAATCTAAAGAATGAAGTGACTAAATTAAGCAATTTAAGGAAAAGCTATGGGATTTGCAACATCTAAAGGCAATAAATTGTAACACAAAAGAGCAGCACTGATACACCAAACCAGAAAACTATGTATTACACCACAGTGATTAAAGAACTCTCTAGAACGGCTGCAATTTTGGGGGAAGGATTGCTTACCGGCTGCACCAATTCGCTGCTTGTCTGTATAGAATGAAGTCATACACATAAAACACAGAAAAGAAGAACATGATATACTTTGATACAGCAGCAGTTCATTAATTATCAGTTCTCTAACAAGCTGCAGACACCAAACTGGGGGGGGAAGGAGCTGCGGGTTCTTTCCTGCCACTCCACCCAAGACTTATTCCAGGCCTGTGAATTTTAAACCTCTGAATTACATTATAAAAAAAGTTCTTCATGTATGTTGAATATTGATCACCTCTTGCTTTCCCCTGTAAGTCACTGACATTTTTATTTCAAATGTTTAGCTATGCAGTACACTGGCATTTTTAAAAAACAGAGCAAAGATGAAAATAATACAGAATACATACACAACATCAAAAAGCTATAAATAAAACTGTGCAAAAAGAAGTAATTGATAAAGCTATCTAATCTAAGTTCAAAGCAATACATTCTCAACATTTTTGGGTTATTTTACCTAGATATTTGCAGCCTTGAAATTTTGGCTAGCCTACATACATGACTGTTTTTATCAACCTTTATTTAACCTCACTCAATATAAGGAGATAAGCATTTAATATACATCACATATGGCACGTGTTCACAAAACTGTGCTGCAAATCTGAATATATGACAAGCATTCACAGATTTCTGTGCTGGCTGAAGCTACAAAAGGTCAAACATGGACATACCACAGTCTATGTCAAGCCAACCCAGCTAACTCCATTACAGATAGTCAAAAGAAAGCTCACAAATATGGGTTGTTTAATTCCTGCAGATCATTTTATCTGATCTGGCACCAGGAGGAAGAAGGAAGGATTCATGCAGTTTCCTACAGTAGCAGTTTCTTTTGTGAGTAACTCCAGTTCACTGTATTGCCCACAAAGACAAGCTAAATTCTGTCTTTACTCCTAATTTTGAGGAAATGGCTGTCCATTGGGTTAATGGACATCTTCAGGTATTTAAAACAAGTGACTTATATCCATTATTACCTTCTAATAAGCCATACTTCGGGCATATTAAAAGCAACACACCTAACTGTAGTGCTTGTGGATCTTTTAGCCTAGATTTCTGAAATAATTTAGGTCTTGTAGGCTAAGCAATAGAGATTTTTTGCTGTTGTTAGTTTTAAAGATACTCAGTGGCTTCATATGCTTGAAAGAGCTTTTCATGGTCTGTAAATTCTTTATCTCAGCTTTTGGTTAAAGAATCGTAAATCTGAGTTTAAGTTGTTACAAAATCAGAGGCACAGAAATACTATTACGTATGTCAGGCTTACCGTCCATAGATCCCATGGCAATGTCTGAAAAAAATAGTGGAAAAAAGAGCTTTTCAGAAAAATACCATTCCTGTACTGTATGTCCAACATGCTACATAACAATGTCCATTAAATAAAACAAGAGAACTCATTTATATGCATACTTATAGTACATATATATTTTATATGTTAGCACATGTGCATGTGTGTGTGTATATATCTGCATAATACTTTTGGTTATAAAGGATGGGCAGTATGCAATGCATTGTGGAATTTCCTACTTCAACACAGTTGTTGCTTTACAGGAAACTCAAATTGCTGAGTGCATGACTAATGATCAGATTCTGAGCTGGTGACTGAGTGACTTTCAATAGGTAAACGAGTCTCTGCAAGGTGTCAGCTTTAAAGAGCTTACAAAGTTGGGGTTTTCTAGCCAGTTAAAAATGACGCAGCTATCCACTGAGAATAAGTGGGCTTCCTCACAACACTTACACTAGAAAGGAAAATGGCATACAGTTTGGGTAGGAAATAAGAAAGCTGACCCATATTTTCTTTGTCTTGTCCAGTCTGTTAAGAAATGTTAGTGTCCTCTCAACAGAAGGGCTAAACGGATAAGTGAAAGAAAAGCAGCAGACTTCATACCAAATATTTACAGCCCACCACATGAGACAGAACTCTGCTGGTTCATATCAAAAGAGATGAAAACCTTCTAATGCAGCCATAGAAACAGAAAAGCAATTGAGGAAGGACAGACCAGGGCTCACATACTGTGGTTGGATCACCCTGGCAGAGCAGTGGAGGTAGGTAATTAATTAAATTAACAATGGACAAGTCATGCCAGACCTTCCAAGGCATCACACACAGATGACTACTCCTGTCTTCACATCACTACTTAAGCTGTTTGCTGAATGGAAAACATCCATGACTGAGAAAAAACCCATACACATATGGAAATACCACTTAAGGCTCTCTTCTTAATCTCCCTGCAAACACAGGGCTCTGCAGCCACAGGTTTCATTCTCTCTCTACTGCCATAGTCAGGACCCTGTCAACTCCAGTGAGACCGAGACCCAGACTGCAGGGCTGTCTTCCCTTCTCAAATCACAGTGTTCTGACTCTTCCACATGCTCTTGTAGATGTGGACCATCCTTTCTCATAAGCTTTTGTTCTGCAGAAAGGTGAAACGAGTGAGTAAAGGTGCTCAGTGAATGCTTCCTGTGCCCCTAGACGAAAAGTTATGATGTACTTTTCTACGCAGAATTATATTCTGGATTTCACAGTATAGTTGAATATAAAATAACTGTTTTTCACTAAAGTAATAAATTTTTCTACAATCTATACAATATAATGTCAGAACCTACGTGTTCTGTCATAAAAGTTAAGTATCTTTTGTTTAAGGATCCCACTGTTCTAATCAGCATTATTACAAAACAAGCAGAAAGAGAAGTAGGCAAAGTTACACTCAGTGTTTTCTGTCACTGCTGAATGCTATGGAATTACATTTGCCCTCCCCTTCCTTTTCTCTGTTTAGAGGGAGAAAAAACATAACAAGTAAAATGCACAAAGCTTCTGCTAGAATGAAACATTTCTTGTAGCAAATCTCAGTGAGAAAATTCAGCTAATGTTCAGAGTGCTGACAGTGCATCATTTTTCTGACAGCACATATCCTGTCAGAGATCACTACGGATCTCATTACATAACTACGGCTTCACACCGAATAAGAAATTAATTAACTGAGGAAGAGATCAGCAGAGAATCAGGACCATCTCAGTCTTAAAGCTTCTTGTCTTCTCATTCCTTTCCCAGTGCTGCATTTCTAAACAACTGATTAGTCTTCTCATGTCTCACAGAACAAGCCAGATTAATGATAGGTCATGCTAACAGTGTATTAACATTGCTTCTTTGTGTACCGGACAGGGATACAGACATGCTGGCCAAGAGATCTTCCCTACTTTGCTACTTGCCCTCTAGGTAGTAAGGGTGAATTCTGGATTTTAAAATAGCATGTCCTGTAGGATAAGCCAATGAATATCAGCAACTTGATATATTAGCCTTTTTTTTTTTAAATTATCTTTTTTTAATATATTGCTGCAAAAAGCTACCATTACAAACATTATTATTGAATGTAGACTTTCAGTAACACAAAATTCTACCAGAAAACACACTATTTCATACTCTAATTTTCTTTGAGGTTAGGTCTAAAGTAGATTAATAGTGAAACCACTCAGATCATACCACTGCTTGGTACAGAAACTCCATCACAGTAAAGCAACTGCATGCTGACTCCATGAGATCTAGGACCCCTAAGGCATCTTTCCAGACATGAAGAATCAAAGTCAGGTCAGAAAAGTTGTCAGAAAAACAAGCACTGGAGAATAATAATGTTTAAAATAAGAGTTATTCTAAAGATGGAAAATAACAGCATGCTAAAGCCAAGGCCATGGTACCAGCAACAATTCTCATCAGCAGACATTTCCTTTTACCACCTAACAACTTCCTCTCCTTCCAGTACATCATCAAGTACAGGGTTACTGAGGGGGAATATAGAAGGCTGACTGGTGCTTCTCAGGAAGATAAAGTTTTTCAGACACTTCTTATTAATACATGAGGCAAACCTTTTCTACCAAACACCGTACACTGCATTCATAAGCTTTGCCTATGTGTCAAGGCAAAGAGATACCTGAGACATGGGTGAATGACTAACTCCTGTTGATACAGCTTCTGGCTTGAAAGGGTCGAAGTCCAAATCCAGTAATGATTCCTCTTTCTTAGCTTCAGGTACTTCATTCTGTTAGAAGAGAAATACAACTCTTAAAAAACTTACCTTTTAAAAGCTGTCCTGGGCAGTAAATTATTAAAATGATCAAGAAGAAAACCAAATGCCCCATAAATTTACTAGCTGTGGTGCACACCAGAAGGAGAGGAAGCTCTGAAGATTTTCCTGAGCTTTAGTGTAAGTTTTACTTTTATGAGATTCACTCTTACGATGTTTTTGGTTTCTCTGCAGTACAGCTTTGCCTTTTTGGGCTAAACAGTCACAGCCCTTCCAAAAAAGTGTTGAGTGCATACCACTTGACAGGGAAGGCCCTTCTAAAGTGCTTTGAGACAGACATCGAAGTTAAAAACTACATAAACTGCACCCAATGTCCATACATTCTAGTAAGTTAATCCCTCCCCAAACACAAACATTAGTAAAAAGCCAATACAGAAGGATCTAAATGCATTTGAATAAAGTTTTAATTCTGAACATGTATACCAACCTACAATTAATGTTGTCTTGAGCTCTAAACTTTAGAAAACATCTGATAGTAAGGCACTGGAACAGGCTGCCCAGAGAAGCCATGGATGTTCCATCCCTAAAAGTGTTCAAGGCCAGGTTCAAAGGTTGGATGAGGCTTTGAGCAACTTGGTCTAGTGAGAGCTGTCTCTGTCCATGGTGGGGGATGGAACTAGATGATCTTTAAGGTCTCTTTCAACCAAAACCATTTTAGGATTCTATGATATGCTCTTATTAAACTGGATTCCATGGTAGAGCCTTTTTGGTTTGCAATTAATAAATTAGCCAAGGCCTCTGAGGTCACTATAAAAACATATACACATATATATGTCCAATGGGCTACAGGTCGTTTTTCTGCAAAATAACCTGAAAAAACAATTCGTATGCTTCAACATAAAATGCTAATTAGTGTGAAACTGTAGCTGAGATTTAATTATCATTAATTATAAATATTCTAGGCAAGCATCTTGGTCTTACTAACAAGGCTAGTACTGCCTACTGCTAGTTGTTCAGTTAAATAGTGAGAGAAGCATGTACGACAGGCCAAGTCTACCACAATACGAAAGGTATAAACTCAGCAAAACTAGGAGATAATAATAATAATGATGATGACAATGATAGTAAAATAAATGAGCAAAGGCCTTCTATTATTAAAACATTTAAGAGTATAAACCTTCCAAATTAGTGTTACTATTGCTAAATAGATGTTCAAAGTTAGGTGATTAATGGCTTCCATTATTCCACAAAACATCTTAACTCTGTGTCACCCACAAATATGATCAAAAGAGCTCCTCAGCTCAAATGTCAGGAATGACAGAGTGACCTACAACCCTTCAGTCTGTAAGACGTGTGCTAGGGGTGCTGTGAGAAGGGTCTATACCAGTGTGAGAGGCACAGGGGTTTGGCTGCTCCCCGATTCCTCCAAAGCAGAAAGGCAGTTGGTAGCAAAGTTGATGGGGGCAAATGTGAAATAAAAAAGAGGTGCTGCTCCGTGTGGCACATGGTCCAGCTGGGAACCTCCTTGGCTTCAGGTAGTGAATGTGAAAAATGTACACATGCTGAAAGACTCAATAAATCTGTGGCACAGTAGTCTGTTGAGGCTTACTAAATAGGTAGAAATCATGTTGAGGAAGCCCTAGAGCAGCAAATGACTGGAGGCTGAGAGACTGTAGGGGGTGTCAGGAGTACCAACTTTGCTTGTCTCAGTTTATCTTCTTTCTTTGGCCTTCTGCATCACTGGTGATGACAGATAACTGGTCTGACACACTGAAGCCAGCGTTATAGTCTCACACTTTAAAAAGTCAAATCTACCATTCCCACTAGTAACTAACATTACATTCATGCTCTCATGCCTTCCATCAAGTGTATTTAAATTTCATCACATATGCCCTTGAGGCACTAATACTCATATGGTCATACAACTTGATGAAACAGCATTTGCTGGCATATAATCAGAATTGGATGGAGACATAAAAGATAATTACCTTTCACTGAGGTTTGAGAATGAAGCTGCTACCTATGAGGACTGAATCAAATGAACAGGAGTCTTACTTAGGCCATGAGTGATGACAGCTAAGATATTGGAAGTGACAGGGTACTGATTACTCGTAGCAAAAGTTATCACATACCCATGACTTTCGGACCAAAATGAAGAGAACACTCAGCTTTAGTGACAAAGGCCCAAATAAACATACAGAGTACCTAAGATACCACATTACAGGGAGATGCAGGATAAACAGGAACCTCAGGAAATCCCTCAGTAAGGGACAAAGCTGTCACCAGAAGGTCTGCCAAATATTATGTATTTATTCCACCACAGCATGATGAAACATGAATAAATTAAATATTTGAAAGAGGCAGCTGTGGCAGAAGCAAAGCTGTACCTCTCAGGTATGTACAAGGAATGAAGGTGGCACAAGAAACCTTCAAGGACTACCAGAACTGTTACCCTCTCTCTGTACACAGTCTGTACAAGCCTTAAAATGGCTTTAGCAGTTATGGAGCATTCACTGTAGAGCTTTCAGGCACACTCAGACACACTATGTACCTGTAGGGGGCATATAAAGGCCTACAATGCTCAAGCTAGTAACTGGACACTGGGGAGAAATGTGAAGTGAAAAAAAAGGAGAAATAAAGCAAGGAACACACATTTCTGAATGATCCTTTCATCTGGTCACTCAGATATTTCATCTTCTCACCTCCTTTTACTAGGCAATAACTAAATCCATTTTTGACAGTGAATAACCTGGATGTGTGAGATAATTTGTTGAATCAGTACACAAATAGTCAACAGCATCATGCAGAACTGTCTTTCAGCATCTTGAACTAATGCAGCAAATGCATCAGTACTGCTTGGTAAAGAAGGAGGAACAACAACAATTACAGGGTATTTGTGTTTCAGGAAACCGAAGTGTTTGGCCTGTTTGTAATCCTTCCCAAAACACCGTATTAAAGTAGCAAAGCTCTATTCATCAGTCTGTTGGTTTTGTGCCTCTGCATGAGCAGTGTCTGGGACACCAGTGGTGGTCCCTTGGGAAATCCTGTACCATTGGCAGGCTCTGCAGGCTTAATAGCTTTCTCCATACTGCTCAAGAAGGGCTTTGGGAGTATAGGAGAAGCCATAAACACCAAGAGGAATAAGTCCATATTTCCTGGGGATTTCATGCTATATATTTTCCTTAACTGGTTCATGTACACAAAGATACAAAACCTATCACATTGTTTGTAAAGATTACATACATACATACTCAGAGATCTCAGATACAGTAAGGATGCTTTAGTGATAGGAGTGGGTTTTGTGGAGGGAGAAGTGCAGATGATTGACGAGAAGATAGTCAAGAAACAGCTTAGGATATTCCCTGGTCATTGTCTGTGGAGGAGGGAAGGACATAAATCACTCACTAAAGGGAGATCCATTTTCCTTGCGAGACAAGGAAAAGATTTCAGTTCTCAGAAGCATGCCCACGTTTATTATGCCATTCCATTTCTATGCCAATCTCTCACAGAAAGGTTATAAAGATTCTGGAAATGTGACTTACACTAATTTAAAGCCTTATTCCAGTGTCATCTCTTCATGGAAAAGCAAACTAATTCCATTTCTGCTTCCCTGGATGGCCTGACATATGCATGTTAGTTGGATATGGTATTTAATGCAGGAGGCCATACCTAGCACAGATTACACCAACTCTTACCAGTGATTTCAAGGCTCATGCTTCTTGAGTATTTAATTCCTATGAAAGTAGGGTACAGTGATGCAACACATCTGCCATCTTCCTTAAGAAAGAGTGCCTACCAGCAGCTGCATCCTGGGAGTGGCCTGTAATTCTTTCCTTGCATGGAGACTTAACTATAAATAAGTCTTTTCCAAATAGATCCCTTTACACAGGGATCTATTTCTGTTTCTCCCTACCACAAGAAAATAGAGTTCAAATTGTATAAAATACATTTTTCACTGCTGTGCCTTCATTCTCCTGTGTTGTCAAATGAATTAGAACAAAACCAGTGATTCAAATGAAAACAGAAATTCCTAAACATAAGCTTCAGATCTACATATTTCTCTCCTATCTACCAGATGCAGGCTCAGATTTCAGAGTTACAATTACCATGAAAGAAAGGGTCTACCATAGAAAAAACTGACAATCGCTATAAGTATGTAAAAGCTGAAGAGCTGAATACAAATTTTACAGACTTATTTTGCACTATTCTGGCTTTTATGTTTATTATATGCAACTTTTAAAAATATCATAATAATAAGATAAAATGAATTTTGATGCCTTCTTTTCTGTGCAGCTAATGTTTCTATAAGCAAAGCCAAGTGAATGAATCATCTAGCTGAAGCAGTCTTTTATACCTGTAAAAACCAGACAAGTACCATTTTTTAAAAATCACTCAAGAGAAAGAAGGAATACTTTTAACGATTTTGATGAAGGAAACAGAAGTAATGAAGGATCTCGGTAAAGTTTCACTTGAGATGCTTAGCATTAAAAAAAAGCATCTTAGATCAACTCTCAGCTAGTAATGCAACCTGGATGCATTTAAATCTCAAACATGACTGTATCACAGTATTTTCAGTCAGACCTCTCAGTAAATTGCTCTTTTTTTTCAGTATGTTAGCAGTCTTAGCCCTTTTGAGTGATTATGGCAAACTATTCAAAGACAAACTATTCAAAGGCAAAACACCATGTGTGTAACTCTTTCAAGATAACAGAAAGTGGTAATTGTGCCTCTGCCTTCTACCTGTGCCCTCCTCCTCCCTCCCCATGAAGATCAGCCCCAGGGGCACTATCTTGGAGAACTGAGGGTGATAACATGATTAGACCTCTACACAGTTCACTGAAGCTTACCTGTGATGGGGTTGTCACATTGATTTCTGGGACAAAGTTGTCATCAAATAAGTTAATGATGTTCTCTTGTTGCAACTCCTTTGTGGGTGTGAGTTTAGGCAGTGGTGGGACCGGCGGACCTTTCCTCAGCTAGGCAGACAGCAAAAATGTCACAGACTAGCTCAGGGATAAAAGAAAATGTTTAAGCTAGGTCTAAACAAATTGTCTTGGGTTTTTACTTTGGCTGTTTCACCCTAAATAAGCCATGGGAATAAACCATGTATTGAAAGGAATTGTTTAGCTGTCCACCACCAAATGCTTTGAAATAAACCTCATGGGAAGAGCAAAACAACCCTATGTTTCAAAGTCATTAAAATTCAAGGCTTCAGATTTGATACAAAAGCAACTCTTGGTTGTATTTTTTCTGCTGCAACAGGCACACAGCACAAGACACTAGCTCTTCTATGCAGCTCATAGTTGGAAGGGTCATACTGCACAGAAAAAATGCCTCTGCAGCTTTTTGGCTTCTTAAGTTCATTTGTGTTTAGCTTTGGGATTTTGTCCCTGCCCATCTGTTGCTAGCCTTAGAGTGTACTTAATGCTAAGAGCGTATCATTCTGGGAATTACAGCCCTTCAGAGGTGCTTCGTATACTCTGTTCCTCCTTCTCTCCAGAGAGTCACATAATTATGACAAACTAATTGCCTGGAATAATACCAAATAGTATTGTTTAATTTTTAAATCTAACAAACACCCAAGAAAATAAATACACAAAAAATCATCAGGCAGTATAATGACATAACACAATGGTGTGGTACCAGTGGTGGTGGTACCAGTGAGGCTGAATCCTGCCAGGTGAATACTCAGGCAGTGAGTTCTCACATTTTGGGAGACCAGAGAAAATAAGCATGCTCACTAGATACAAAATTAATTTTCTTCTGATATGCAGACTGCATAGAAACAGCAATCAGCACAGAAGCTATCCCAATTCCAAAAACATCCATAACATCAACACAAGACTTTGATATGCATGTGAAGTATCATATACAACCCATGCTACAGATGGAACTGATGAACAAAATAAATTCTTATTTTACCAATACTTGGAGAAAACCAATACCACCAATACAGGGGAGAATAGAAATTACTCCATTGGTTACAACAGTGTTAAACTTCCCAACCAGTGTTTAAAACAACCAATAAGACTTTAATTATCAGTAATTAGCAGAGCAGTATTTCAGCAAGCTTTATTTTTCATTGTTTTAGAGACTGGCCAGACCAGTGATACTCACTGGCTAATTCTTCCCAGGGTAAGCATAAATTTGAAGATGAATGAAGAGCAGATACATATAATGTACAAAAATTCACAAGGAGGTTTTAGAAATAGGCCTTCCAAACTATCACTGCTGGTGAATGTGTCCTTAGAGACAATGCAACTTTTTAAAGCAGTGTTTTGCTTTGCCACTGCAAGTCCCAACAATCCACCAGGCACCTAAAATTTTCTTCATTCCCCTAACATAAAAAACATTTCCTATTCATGTTGTGACACAGGGACGAACAACTGATGAACAGAACAGACTGCAACAGAACCAGTGGCCTCCCTGCCATTACTCAGTTACAGCCTAGATGAAAAATCCACCACATACATCATCTCAGCTACCTTTCACTGCACAACAGGTCAGGTCCCTCTGCCAGGTATCTCCTTACCTGTGTGGGTGACTTAGGCCGGGCTGGTGCTGGAGATGCTGGTGCCAGCATGTGATTGGGACTAGCAGTAGGGCTAGGCAGGGGAGAGACCTCCTCTGGTGGTGACGGTGTTTTTGCAAAGCGGAGTGGACCTGAATCACTAGACAGAAGCAAATGAATGGCAAGGACATATATATCTTGCTGACTTATTACCTTGAAAATCTGATGCAACATTTGACCTGCAACCCTGATGTAATGTCAGTGACCACAAGAGAGAACACATTGGAGATGAATGAAGCCACTATATAGTTACTAAAACTAAAATTGCAATTAAAGATAATTAAAATTCAGTGTCAAAGGAAGTTTTAATTTTGAATGATCTTGATTTTTGGAACATTTGTTTTCCTGATCACTGTAACTTGAAGAAAACAGAGTACCTGCATTTTTTCAGATTCTGTACTTGAAATACCATTTCACTTATAAATTTATAACTATTATAAAATGTAAAATGGATTTACTGTCTTCATTACACCTGCTTCTTAGAATAAAAGATAATATAAAAAAACCCACAGGAAGGCATCACAACTAATAATGCAAGTAATTTTAAAAGCTCAGCAACTTCAGAAAGGTTTCAATAAAACAAAACAGCCAAGATTATTATCAAGATTAAAAACATTATTTAGAAGGACAAATCACAAAAATTATAAACATGGAGCAATCTAGCAACTTCAACAGACCTCTGCTGATGCTAAGGAAAGATCTGATGAAGTAGTAGAAAGCATCTGCCCTTCTCATGAAAGTACCTGGTGCATACATTGAGAAAATATTCAGCTACGTATATATGCTGAAAGCTTACAATGAGGGAGGCTATGAACTACAGAACTCAACAACCACAGTACTCAGTAAGAGCGACTCCTACACATCTTCAGGGAGAGCAGAAGCACTACCTGATTGAGAACACAGCATAAACATGATCCTATTGCTAACACAAGAAAAACTGTTCTTTGGAAGGACAAACTTAGCTCGCACTTACCACCTCTTTCTGTGGAAATATTAAATGAGAAAAAATAAGCAGTCATTAAGAAATTTATGTCCCAGGTACAATATTTGCCTTCAGGACAGAGCATTCAGTAGCATACAAGTTTTCAAGACGTTTCTTTTTATGCAGTTCTTTAAAAGAAAAGTTAGATACTGTACTCGTCTAGTATTAACTTCTCACACATCTAAAACAGAAAGTTGTTTTATTGCATGAAGACTCGATTTTAAGTCTTTTAGAACATCATCACTAATAAGGGAAGTCAAAATCTATCCAGATTTCTTTAAAAGGCTCTGCAAACAGCAGAAGAAAGTACAGCAAAAGACAGTAACAAAGTAACTGAAAAAACCAGTTTTTTAGAAAGCTTTTTTAAAGTAAGTTAACACTACATTAAATGACATCTAGTAATTTGCAGCCAAAATAATTTTGCTTTTTTCTCTCAGTGATGGAAGGAGTAATTTAATGGGAACAGTCTAAAAGATACAGGTGGATAAAATACCTGTTGTTTACAAAAAGCACTCGAAATCTTCCAACACTACATTATTTTACAACGCATAAAAGTATTTTACAAACCTTTCATGGAAACATAATCCAGTTTGCAAGCCCACCCTAAATGGGCCAAAGTGAAGAGCTCCAAAGGCAGTATGTAATATGCAAACATGGATTATCACTGAAACAATCTAAAATACAAATTCTAGTGATGTGTTTATAAAGTAGTTCTAAATTTTGCATTAAGTCAGAAGTTTCAGTATTTCATTCTTTGTTCTTCCAAAGTGAGATGAAAACCAATGTAGGAATATCTGCCATAATTTTGAGGCAGACGTTAGGTTGTTTGGTCAGTCTTAATTGTTGCTAATCTATCTCCATCTTGAGGGCAAATTAGCAGTAGCTATGTGAGAAACAAATTCAATTTTTATTTATGCCTCAACATTATCCAACTTTTGTGTTATAAACCGATTTTCTGACATTGGGTGGAAAATTTCTACATGGGCTGAGCCCTAACACGTGGCACGTGCGGAAGGCAGCTGGCACACATGGGGGGTGCAGACCGCTGACATTACAGTCCCTCAGCAGGCAACTCCTTTAGACAATAGAGACTTCGCCTGACACTCAAGGCAGACAAAACTTCCACCACTGCGCTGAAAGAGACTCCCTCTGGAGGCAGGGGAACCCCTGCTGCCCAGGAAAAATTCCCCTGACTAGCCAATAGTCCTCCTCAAAGGAGCCACGTATGGGAGCTGCCTGAGCACATAAAAGCATTTAATTGCGGCTCAACTGCCCACCGCTGCCTTAGTTTCTTGGCCGGGGGGCTTGTCTGGAGGTTTGGCTCGGTCCAGCCCCTGCTCTCTGCGGTCCTGCTTCTTCCCCGACTGTCTCCCCTGCCGGCACCTGCTCCATCTCCTCAGCTTCGCCGCCTTCCCACAGCAGCCATCTCCCCACGCCTCCACAACGGGCGGGGCTGCCTGCGGCCATCGACGCCGCGCTCTCGCGAGAGCTGCGCAGCCTCCCTCGGCAGGGCGCGCCTGCGTCACCTACTGACGGACGCCATCTGTGTACCCCGGGATTCTGGGGGTGACGGTCTGACCCTGGCCTCCTTTCTCCTCCTCCGTCTTTCTTTTCCCTTCTCTGCTTAACTTTCTATCCCTTTCCAGTAAGGGCACATAAACTTCTTTATCAATAAATAGTTCTCAGATATAATATTTGCCTTTTTTGTGCTTGATTTTGTCAAAGAAATCTATTACAAAGAATCCCCTGCAGATTAACTTAGAGTGGGATGTGAAAAGCTGTAACATTGTTCGGATTGCTTATGACTAGCTGGGATTAAATGGAAATTCAGCCTTTATATATTAACTGTAAATATCACTGTGTCTTGGTAAGTCTCACTGTTGTCCATTTTAACCTTTTCTGCACATCAGTGTTAGAAATAAACTTATGGCAGAAGGCTACATTTGTTGAAAGCAAAAAATCAGAAATACCGTACTGGCATCCACTGACCTTAAGAAAGAACCATCTGATTTCAAACTCCTTTTGGTTTCGTGCTTTCAAACATGATTTCACTTGAAGGTCTTTAAAAAAATGGTATTTCGTGACATTCTCTTTATTTAAGCTTTTCTGCTTTTATGATGCACCCTCAGATCTTTACTTTTCCCCGTAAGCAGAAGAGATAAAAGCTGACATTCAAAGGTTGGGATTCTCACCTAATAATAGGAGCTAAAAACATATCTCAATATTTCAAGGCCTTAAATTGTGACAGTTAGCAACATTGCTGTAAACTAAGCATCTAAGAATAAATGAGCTTAGGGTTAGTGCAAAGCTTAAGTTAGGGCACTTGGTGCAAATTGATGTAAGTCTACAATGAACTTGGGTACATTAAAGCAGCCTTCATTCTTTTTTTGTTTTTGAAAGGACTTTCTAGGAAAATAGTCAGTGAAGAAGGAAGCTTTGCATCTTTACTTCCTGTTGAGAAGAACTTCATCCCAGATACCTTCATCTACCATCCTGAACAAATAATGCAATCACTACCCATGGTGTAGGTGATTATATGCTGAAACCCACAAAGCCTACAGCAATGCAATTCATTAAAAAGGCAATAAATTCACCTTGGTGCCCCTTGAATGGTGAAGGCTTTGTCTGCATGCTGATCCCCCAGCTTTGTCATCACTTCGTATAATTTGTGACATAACTGTGAAAACAAAAGAGTTGCCTGAGTTCATGTGAGCAACTATAGTCATGATAAAAAACATAGGTAATAAATCTGGTCTGATAAATAACTTGATAACTTTATGTTACAGTATAAAACCTTCCAAAAATTTTCAGTGCCATGTATAGCAAAAGCCTAAACAGAAATCCATCAAAATCCATAGAATCAAAGATAATAGCAGTTCTTAAAAAACACGAGCCATTTTTTAGAGAACAAGTTCATAACTGTGACTGACTGCTATGTGAGCCCTGATGAAGGAGGTAATCTGAAGTTTAAAGCAACAGGGCCAGCAAAGAAGATCCATGTTTTCCCCTGAAAAATCTAATCCAAATTTTCACAGAGCTTCGGTAAAGTGAGTTCTCAAAAAAATGTTGGTTCCAATTTGGAGGTTGCTATAGATAATATGCTACCATTTAGCCAGGTACATTCAATGATCCTCAATGAAATGGCTTGATTTGCCTAACAGTCACAGATAAAATATGGCATTGCTGACAATGTATATAGCAGACTTGAAGGGAAGGTTTGACATGTTTTTCTTGTACCGATTAAAGCAAAGAGGTGCTTAGCAATTGGACACAGCAAAAATACTGAAGGCGACAGTAATTAGAAAGTTAATTTAGTGCTACAACTGATAATGGACTGCAATCCAAAATTGTAGGGGCTGCTCCTTCCTTAATGAGACAGCAAATATGGCAAGTAGAAATGAATACGATGATTATACCACAAATCTGGATCTATGGCAAATTCTCATGAGTGCCTCTGCTAGATTTTAACTATAAGTAATTTTTTAGCTGTCATGCGTATCATAATCCATTATACATGAGATAGTCAGTTTTACTCACTAAAGCTATTTCCTTGTGAAACTTGGCTTCAAGGCTGGATACATTTTTGAAGGTGTTCACATAGAAGCCAATTCGTCTACGAAGGATGGCACAAAGAAAGGAAAAAGAGAATAAAAGATATGTGTAGGAGGGCCACAAAGACATTAATTAACTGTTTTCTGGACTACAAGCAACATTCTTGATTATTACTCTCAGCAAAGCAAATGATGAAATGTCAAAATTTCAGACTAGTTTGTTCATGATTATTTCCATTAGTGTTGAGAGATGTATTTCACACCATCGAAGTTGAGACTACTTCACGTCAGATGTCTTAAGCCTTTTTTAAAGAAGAGTGGAAAAGGATGGTCACAAGTGTGGCACAAGCACAGGGAAGGCAAGATGCTGTGGACATCCATCTCCCACCAGACAGCACACAACCATTTCTTGAAAGGAGAAAGGTATCATTCCAGCACTGTGAGCCCTTGTGCCCAAATCTTATGACAGCATCAAGGTGATGCACTTGCGTCTGGGGTCAGCTTTAATGTATGCTCAGTACAACCCAGGTATGGGTGTCCCAAGCTCCGCTCTCAAACATGTGGACGTGTATATAAGAGAAAAAAATTTAATATAGAGTAGACATTTCTGTGCATGTAGTCAAGAATCTGGTTATTTGGGGAGAATGATTACATACTTCTACATTTCAAAAGTAGAAGCTGTTTTCTTAGGTTTTGTTTTACTCTTTTTCCTATTTAAAACTTTCATGTATAATTTCTCCCAACTTTTATTAACGAAAATTATCTTTGGAATAAGGATAAGCCTGCAAAATGTCAACTCAATAGATAATTTTTTTCCTGAAAAATTGTAATAACTAAAATAAAGGAGTCTGAAAGCAATTGCTTTCTAAATTATGTGTATTGCTCAAATTAAATTCTTTCCCTGAGACTAGATACTGCTTTTTTATACAGAATTTACTGAAGTAAAAGGGCCCTTGCTCTAAGTCATTCATGTGCAGTTTTACTTTTAGTAGGCCCATAAAACAAATATCTTGAAGTGCTAAGAGGTTTACACTGAAATAGGCAGAAACACAGCACAAAAATCCTCTGTTGGTCTGAAATTTAACAGTATTTAATTTAGAAGGCAGAGAAGACAAAGGATACTTCACATTTCCACTCCAGATTGTCAATTGTTAAAGAACATAACACACTAATGAGATGCTTATTTTTCTAGTGCTTTTGTTTTCCCATTCATATTGTCTGCATTTTCCATATACACACAATTCATGATTAAACATCTTGACTGAACGGCCTACGCCATCAAATCATTTAACATCACAACATAAGCAGTGCAAAAGTATAAAATGTGTCTTCTGATGTAGTTAAAATAAAAAATGACCTATAAGTTGACCCAGATCACCACAGACTACTCTGTGCTCTAGCATAATTATTTATTCACAAAATGGAAACCTTTTTGCACCTCAGAGTAATGAATCATAAGTGCCAAGTGTATTTATACTTACACTTACAGTACATATATTTTTGGAGCACTTGCATACATTTTTCCTTTTATTATTTCAAAAAGGTAATGGATGGAATCTTCAAGAACCCAACAATCCATTTTCTAACAGCTCCTTAAAATCCCCTGATTCCCGTTCCTTACTCCCCATTTAAGGCCTTGCATACAGTATCTCTCTAGGCTTACCGTGACCACAGAGATGGCAACTCTTCTTGCAAGTCAGTGTTAAACTCTTCGAACACTTTCTGTGCTTTTTGAAATTCTTCTTCTGCCTAAACCAAAATGAAACAAGTGACTTCTAAAATCACTATGGCATAACAAAACCAAAATTATTTTTCTGTGGTTTTCTTGGTGGGTCTTTTATAATTTTTATTAACAAAGGATGTTACTCAGTCTCACACCATGGAGGCCAATACAGGATTTGCTGTCCCCTCAGTCTCATCAAGAGAGCAAATTAGATCTCAAACAGGACTCCTTTGTGAAAGATGCTGAGCATGCCTATCACATGAACCAAAGTACTCAGTACACATTTATGCTTAGAGATATTATTTCTTAGAGAGCAAAAGGAAGAGAAATTTTCTGCTCGGTCTATGTACAGAAAAAATGCCACCCAATCACCCCAAGTCTTCTGCCAGCATGTTTCTGATTGCTACCTTGGTGATTCTGCCTTCATCTTTTCTTTTTGAGCTCTGCAGGGCTTCTAGATGATGTCTTGCACTGTCGTAGTCCACCAGCTTTCTGCTTCGTTTTGCAATGCGAGTCTGCACAGGGGTAGAAATGAAAGTAAATATAAGGAGCAGTTTTTAAAAAGCCATTTTACTTATGTTGTCAATTTAGTTTTTGACATATTTTTATTCTCCCTTCTCTGTTGTTCATATCTGAATTATTGTATCATGTAGGAGGAACATGGAAATGGTAAAAAAAGACAAACTAATCACATTATTTTAAATAAGGAATCAATTTACATATAGTTTGGAAAGGGTTTTCATGGGTGTAGGGATTACAGGCCTTAGAGTTGAGGTATCAGTGTTACATAAGACTTTATGTCTTAAGTCACATTCTCTAGAATCAGTGAACCTGTTAAACTCACAGTAACACTATCTTTTCCCCTTACATGTAGTGTGAAAATTCAGCAATTAATACATTTTTTCTAGAGTTGGAAAAATGCTAAAATATACTCTGTGTAGTTGTTCTGATACACATACCTAAAATACTGGAGCTCAAGATACAGATATACTTTGATATAGATTTTACAAAGCTATATATTATATGTAAAATCCACATACTGAGAAAGCATAAACCCAGTTTGATTTAAAAGCGAGTTTAGGACTGTACATCACTCATGTTAGTATTTTTAGATTATTTTTCTTTAGTCCTTGATGTAAATTACAAAGGGGATGACTGTGTGTTACCTACTCAGTTATAAACCACCACCAAAAAAAAAAAAAAAAATCCAGTTATGCCCACACAATTATATTCAAATACAAAAGTATCTACCTCTCACCTATAGTTCTTCATTATCCTCACACATTTCATTTAGCAGTCATCTCTGGACTGTACACCAGATGGGCACTTGGCAGAGGCTAGAATCTGTATAACATTCTCTTGTGATGTGTATTACAAAACCTTTTTATGACTAATTAAAAAACAGGAACCATGGCTTAGATAAAAGAAAGATATTCATGGGTATATCTAGCCAATAACAGAAAGCCTGCTTTCCATGTAATTTGTCTGGCAGTTTAACAGCTGAAGAGCTTAATGTGTCCTTATTGAAGCTGGTTAAAATTATCTCATACCAAAGAAACAGGAGCAGAAAAAAAGCATAAAAGTTTCCTCTACAAAGTCTAATTACTTCCAAGGACTGCTGCATGAAAAATATTTTTGTTCACTTGGAAAATCAGCCTTGCCTAATGTCAGGAATTCACTTACAGAACAATATCTTGTACATTACAGGAGAGCATGACTTCCACCTCCCACCCTTTTTCATTTTTTTGCTAGTAATCTAATTTTAAATTTATTTTGCAACTCAACAGAAATTTAAAACTTGTTTTTTATAGAAAACCATTACTTTACTTTGATATCAGGAAATTGTCCTAGATATGTATCCAGTGTTAACAATGACCCATCCACCAGTTTTTGATGGAAGTCTTCCCAAAGTTCATCACATTTCTGAAAAGGTAGAAAGGAGAAAAATGTACTTAGTAGTTTAATGCCACTCTTAACCTAGGAGATATACAAATGTAACTGACAAAGATTAATCTTTCTGATGTTTTAAAATGTTCTTTATGGAAATAAATCAGAGCATAAACATAAGGTGAATGAAAAAGAACACCTTGATGTCTCAAGTTCAATTCACAACAAACTAAGATTAAACTTAGTAACTTGTTTGTGTTTTCATTATTTCAAATAGTAAGTGCTATGTGAAAATAGGGATATCGTGGATTCAAGGTGTTCCTCAGGGTTTCAGGTCCCTGAGGGTCAATAACACAGAATCTGAACCTGGCCTAGCTCTTATGTCTATGTTCACTGATGATGAACCTCACTTACAGAGAAAGGAAGTACAACAAAAAATAGAGAGAAAATAAAGGGAAAGGTCTATCCATCTCATTCTTTTTGTGCCATTAAGGTACATTTGATGAAATGGCTGATGCAGACCAGAACTCTACCTTGTGCTGCTGGAGAACTGGAATGATAGATATGAAACATTCCAACATCAGCTGGCAAAATAAACAAAATCCACACTCCTGAAGTGCAGTGCTTTTCCCCAGTCCCCTTTGGAGCTCTGGGGTAGTCACCAGGAGAAACCTCCTGTACTTTTCTGATTTTTATGAACATATTAATGCAGCTCATGTGACAAGGACTAAATGGGTGAGATTTCGTATTAGAAGCTAATCCTGTTACATAGACAGTGCTTGAAGTCCTGGGTTCTCCACTGAACAAATCATTAGCACATGTTAAACATCCTGATTCCCCTTTTCTTTGCACATTTCAAAAATCACGTAACATCCCTCCTTTTGATGGGAGGGAGGCTAATGGGTGTAAGCACGGCTGTTATCCTCACTGACAAGCCTGGAAAACTATTTCCAAGTGGTTTTTTTTATCATAACCTACTATACAGCATATTATAAATGCTGTGTGATGCCAGCTTTCAGTTCATTCATTTCCTATTCTAACAGAGTCCCTAATGAATGATTAGAATCTATCAAACATGTTTAAAAGAAATACCTCATTTATTAACACAGCATTTAATCACAGTGGTCTACAAAGCACCACAGCATTAGATCATAGCAAGCAACTGCCAGTCTTGTGTGTTTGCCTTTGTATCTTACTGATATGTATTTTGAACAAATTAAAATAATGGACATTTTCTGAAAGCTAATGGACTCAACATTGTGGAAGGATTCTTTAAGCCATCATCTTTCCTACCATACAGAATAAGGTCTTTTAAGTGGATCCCTTTTGGAATGATCATTTATATCCCAAAATAAACAGATATATAATTCTTTTTTACTTTAGGCTGAGATCACAGAATTACAGAACCACAGAATCAGCTAGGTTGGAAAAGACCTTTGAGATCATCAAAAATCTAATCTGTGACCTAACACCACCTTATCAACTATAAGAGGGCACTAAGTGCCACATCCAGTCATTTCTTAAACACCTCCAAGGATAGTGACACCAACACTTCCCTGGGCAGCCCATTCCAATGCCTAGTCACTCCTTCTGTGAAAAAATGGCTGGACATTCTTCCCAATGTCCAGCCTAAACTTCCCCTGCCACAGTTTACGGCTGTGTCCTCTTGTCCTGTTGCTGGTTGCCTAGGAGAAGAGACTGACCCCCACTTGGCTACAGCCTCCTTTCAGGGAGTTGTAGACAGTGAAAACGTCTCCCCTGAGCCTCCTTTTCTCCAGGTTAAACAACCCCAGCTCCCTCAGCCACCCCTCATGGGACTTGTGTTCCAGACCCTTCCCCAGCCTTGCTGCCTTTCTCTGGACATGCACTAACTGAGGGGCCCAGAACTGGACACAGCACTCAAGGTGTGGCCTCACCAGTGCTGAGTACGGGGGAAGAATCACTTCCCTGGTCCTGCTGGCCACACCATTCCTGATACAGGCCAGGATGCCATTGGCCTTCTTGGCCATGTGGGCACACTGCTGGCTCATGTTCAGGCTGCTGCCAATCAGTACCCTCAGGTCCCTTTCTGCCTGGCCACTGTCCAGCTACACTGGCCCCAGCCTGTAGTGCTGCAGGGGGTTGTTATGGCCAAAGTGCAGGACCTGGCATTTGGTCTTGTTGAGCCTCATATTGTTGGATTCAGCCCATCAATCCAGCCTGTTCAGGTCCCTCTGCAGAGCTCTCCTACAATCCAGCAGATTGACACTTGCACCCAACTTGGTGTGAATGCAAATTTGCTAATGGTACACTTAACCCCCTCATCCAGATCATCAATAAAGATCTTAAACAGGACTGGGTCCATACACAGATCCCTGGAGGACACACCTGGTGACTGGCTGCCAGCTGGATGCAGCACCATTCACCACCACACTCTGGGCCTGGCCATTCATCCAGTTCTTGACCCAGCAAAGAGTGCACCTCTCCAAGCCATGGGCTGCCAGCTTTTCCGGGATTATTGGTCCCACAGGCTTGCGAACATTGAAGTGGCTCATCAGGTCACTAACTGATTCCTTCTGGATTACAGGGGATATATTCTTCCCCCAGAACTGTGGCTCCTTAAGCAGGCAATTCAGAGCACCTCAAGTTAAATTCCTGTCATATTGTCTGGAAAAACCTATTCTTCTCTAATCACTAGAGGAAAGTAAAATGTAAAAGTAAATAGTGTCCTGAACACTAATTTGCCTTTAAATTCCATGTTCTTCTCAGAGAGAGAGGTGTCTCATAAGATATCCTGTTTAGTATCACTGGCACAACAGTCGTTACACAGCACAAAAGGATAAGCAGATTTGATAATTTTTAGCATTCTTTAAATTGAGAATCCCAACTGTAAAATTACATGTAAGATACCTTTTACAAACTTGTCAGTCAGTTGCTGTCAGGACTAATTCTCCTCACACTGATGTTATCTCAGTGGGAGCTTTTATCACCTAGTTCATACAACACACACTGCAAGTGCTGCATCTGGCCAGCAGGAGCTGCATTTCACAAGATCCATAATTTATGTGCTGAGAAAACAGGACTTAACATGACATGAAGGATTAAGGTCAACTTTGGATCCACTTTTCTCCTCAACAGCTCAGATTAATCCATTTGCATTCAAAATACATCTTCCCTCTTTCCACACATCTTACCTCTCCAATCATTTTCACATCTTCACGTCCATACCAGTCTGGCTCATATACTTCATGGAGAGACTCTGTAAGCTTCTTTGAGGCATCTTGCATTCCTGCAGTTAGACAGAAAGAGGAATATAGAGGTGCAAACTACAAGAAATAGTTGCTATATATCTTTATTTTCAGCCATGTGTACCCACTGTGCCATTCCCTCTGGCAAATTTAGAAAAGAGATACCTGAACTTGGGGAGAGTGCTGTAATGGACGTGGTTTTATGAAGAATCTTGTACGGTCACCCAGTAGTTTTAGAAGTTTGTGGAGCCCAGTGCTTATTTATGTTTGCAACAGGGTGGTGCCTGCAGAGGATTGTGTGAAGTCAAACTGATCAGTCACTTTTGGAGCTCTTGCTACCACAGCTGGAACAAGAACAGGGACTATTGATGGTTATCACTCTGTAATACACAGAGGAGCTGGCTTAAATGTAAAATAGGTTCAATGATATTATGAGAAAGGCCCTAAATCTATCTTCAGTGAGATCAATTTGACCCCCAATAAATATAAAAACATCCTCAGTGAAGGCACTGGGGTTTGCATTTTGATACAGCATGAATTCATTAGATCCTGAATATGGTTCTCAATCCAGTGAAACCAAACTGATATTACCTAACTTTCTAAGAGTTCAGAATAAGTAATTTTAAAATGACAACTTTTATTTCAACTTCTTTTCAAAATCTCAACAATACTTGAATTTCTTACTTAGCATTAACTTTTTCTTTAAAAAGCACATTTTCTCTAGTCAGAATCTGCTATTGTGAAAATATCTCTAAGTATGATCTTCAGATTTAACTGCTTAGTGAATGAATTTAGGAATAACAAAAATATTTTTGTTTTCTGCATAAAGAAACACTCACAAGTGGAAAAGGAAAATTAATTTGAAACTTGAATGTGTAGAAGAGCAGATTTGATATAGTCAGTTGGTATTCCATCATGTGCTCCCAAAACTCGTGCTATAAATATGACAGGAAAATAAATGCAGGAATGCGCACTGCCTAACAAGAAAATGGTGGTCTATGGAATGGATTGGATAGGAAAATAGATACTGAAAAAGCTGGGAGTACATGCCTGTTCTCAGTCCTTGAGTACAAAAGAGAGAATGGCATGGAGGAGAACAAGTACAAAGGAAATAGTGGCGTTTTAGAGTACAAGCTTTCACCTTTAAATCAAAAGGTACTGAGCCAAACCAGAATATTTCATCTCTTCAGGAATTGTCTTGGGGGTGGTTTTTAATGACAGAGTGCATCTTAGACTATTAGGATAGCACAAGAATTAAGATTTATTTCTTCCTTTTCTCCTTCATGGTTAATTCTTAGAATGATATCTCTGCAGCTAAGAAAGTGTTCCCCTGAATAAAAAGGATTATTTTTTTTTTTAATTTTTTTTTTTTTTTCCTCAGAAAATACCAAATTACAGTCAAACACAGATGATCTTCACGTATCTTTTCAGGCAGGACTCATTTAAAATCTTTATTGTCTGCAAATTAATCAACTCAAGAGGTAAGGCAAAACCAACAAAATATCTCTTTGCTTAAGAAGGCTGCTTCTCTCCAATCAGAGTGAAGGTACAAACCAGGAGGGTTTGTTCATCCCTGCTCCCACTTGATCCTTTCTGATACCTGAACTTCTGCCCTTAAGCACTCTGTGCGGCAAACCTGTCACAGAGGTTCCTGTGGCAGGCAGGCTAGCACAGCTGCTAGATAATCCCTCCTGATGCTTGCACTCAGCTCGGTCACAAACCATACTGACACCTTTTTCTAGACTTTCTTTCGTAAGTATTACAGGTCTCAGGCATATATCTGCTTAAGAGAATAAGTAAAACACACCTAATACGCCATGCTTGAGTAATATCAAAATTGCACCAACTTTTACACTTTTTTCTGTTCTGAGAATTGGAAAATCCTCCATTCCACCACATTCCTGTAAAAAAATCAGTCAAATCCAGCTGCAGTGTCAGGCAAATGAGCGGTAAAGTATTTGGCTTTTTCAGTCAGGGGCTTCAATCTGAAATTTCCAGGCTAAGATCATCCATTCTACTTCCTCTGACTGCATCTATACCAGGTTTACTGCAATATACCAAATGAGCGAAGAGGTAAATACCAATCCAGTGAATTCCCATTCTTTTTCACACCTCTGGACATAAACTTTCAGTGTACAATGATTTTTTATTTGGCTGGTTTTCTCATAGAATTATTTCTTACACACTGATACCTTTTATGCATTATTCAGCACTAAATTTAAGAGGATTAGTGTCTCAGTATTAGTCAGAGATTGCTCTCTCGGCTGTTTTTCACTGCTGTCACTGAGAAGGTTAAATTGTTAAAAGCAAGTCATTAAAGTACTAAGAAATGTGAATTTTTACTGTTGATGAACAGTTAGAAATTTATATTTAGTATCAATTGCTTCATTCAGTACTAATTTTTGGTAATTGGGTCCTTTATTTAATAGCTAAAAGTGCCAAAACATTTGAGTCACTTAGGAAAAATACTGCTAAATAATCCAGTAACTGAAGACTGAGCTTCTCAGATTAAATGATCCCTAGTCTCCAACTCCTCCAAAGAGAGGTGGCATGAGAAAGAGAGCGCTTTCTCTTCTTCCACTGCATGCAGTGCTCTATTTAGTGTGTTGGATTTACAAATATCTACTAGGATTTAAATGACTGTTTACTTATCTCTGATATTTAAGCACTGGTTAGTGAACTTCTGCTACTTAGATTTTCAATGTAGTGTCAAGAGACATCACATTTGACTTTTAAACTTAAAAAAAATGGATTAAGCAGCCAGAAATAGATGAGAAATCACATTATCACAGGAAGCATGGTTTTGGAGGAAGTTCATCATCCAACTAGTAATAACCTGGAAATGTTACAGTTGTGGAGATCAAGAAATCCCTTGCCTTGCATCAGGTACTTCATATTCTAGCACTTGCAAAGATGAATAACAAGGTGTGTAGACTTTGTGGATGCTGAAAATGCATGCAGCATGAGAATCTGGGCAGCGGAGGATGCACACAAAGGACAGTCAAGGATGCAAGACTGCACATACATGACTGGACACTGAATGTGTAGAATCCCTAGCATCCGGTTAAAGAGAATCTTACTTGTATTTGTCTTTGTATACTTTAAACAAGCTTACTTGTCTCAATTTTTAAAAGAAGTTTGCTTTATGAAAGCAAGATATAAAACTTAAAAATCACCTTTAATGGCTGCTAAATATCCTCTCAGTTCTCTCTGGAGTCTGGAACCCTCTGCCTGAAAAAGAAGAAAAAAACCCCCATGGAAGTGAAAACACATGTCAGTTATGTTTAATGCCTTGAAACATGCATGCAGTATGTCAAACAACAACTAAAAGCAATTTAAGGAGCTACCTGATTAATAGTGTCACATGTTGCAAGCATGTACAGATTCATATAAAAAGGGGACCTGGCAAAGGAGACTTGCATAGTGTGCTCCTTCGGCTACAATTTCTGGGTTTATTTTATCAATCATCTGTACAGGGAAACTCTACCAAAAGAAAGACAGGTGTATTTTACAGCAGTTCAAGTCAGCCGGGCCTATGGCCTGAATCTGAAACACAAGGAAGTATAATCAAAAATGGGGAACTTCCACTGGAAACCACTCAAATGAGGCCAGTCTAGACCTAAAGAAAGTTATTCCCTTACACAAGTTGTTTACTACATTTGCAAGCAATTTCCCGAGTATTCTAGAATTTTAACACTTTGCAAGTAAATAACTATTAAAATGCAATAATTTTAGTTACTTTGTTTTGCTTGATTAATGCATCTTGCAGTCTACTGTGAAATCTTGACTGTTTCTTTGGCAAATACATCAAAATTATCTTTCTTTCTCTTACACCAACAACCTTTGAAATACTCAGAACAGAGAAAACAATGGATTTTGTTACTTTATCTCTGACTGTATGACAAGTTGGGCTTGTGTCACAGTTCCTAGGATTTGCAAAGAAACCTGTGCTACATACATACTTTATTGCTAAAAAGATGCTGTCCAGGACACCTTCAATAGCCTGAAAATTTCTGAAACAGTCCACATTTGCCAGTTTCCAATATCTTTGAAATTATTTATCTAAGCAGTTGGAAACTACAGGAATATCAGCTTGCAGTCACATTTTCTCACATGCAGCTACACCATATGGAAAAATCAGCAGCAAAATATGACTGACGGCTTCAAAATATGACTGACTGCTTTGGAGTTTCTCTCATATTTTTCATGTGAAAACCAGAACCTAAAGGGTGCATGTGAATAATGTGAATACTTTAGAAGGCAGAAGGTATAAGCTGTTATAACTCCACTTAACTCAATGGATGTCTGATGTCAGTAAAGGATTTGTCATCAGCAACTTCAATGCTTGGAGCATTCAGACACAGATGATCATAAGAAAATCAGTTTGTTAGGGACTATCTGATGCTTAAAATCCATCATAGCTGCAGCCATGTTAAGTCAAAATTGTGGTTCTGAAAAAATACTTGTCTCACCAGTATACACAATAGAATCTAGATTACACCCACTAAACTCACTTCTCCCAGGTTCTTGAAGGGAATTGTAGGCCTTTAGAATGGAATCATCAGCAGCCCCCACCCCCATCTCTCAAAACTGTAGTGGACTATAAGAAGAGAGCAACTGTTTAACCTCCTGGAAATATTAAAGAATTTGGAAGGTAAAAATGCCTGAGTGGGCTTAGAAAGCAGACTGAATTCACTTTATGGATTCAATAAACAGAAGCTTGCTTTTACACTAATTTGATCGTAAACAAGTCCCTATAGCTCTCAAATTCTTTAATCGATTAAAGTCTGGGCACAGGAATAGACCCACCAGAGTGGTATCTGAAAAGCTGCTGGGTAACAGCAGGTGTGAAGGAACAGCCAGCCCACCAATCATTCTCTGGTTTGGGACCATATTCACTCCAAGAAAAGGACTCCAAGGAAAGGCAATCTCTTCCCCTGCTTTGGAATCAAAGCTGGATATCAAAACAAGGGCCAGACAGGTACAGGGTGAGTATCAGTGGATTTAACCTCAGATTTAATTACTTATAGAAAACCAGAAAGTTCTGGAGTAGTACCTTGATGTTATGTCCTTTAAGAAAAAGTGTCATTACAACACATTATTTCATGCTACGTAACACAGCAGAAGCTAACTTCATTTTGTGCTCAAGTGGTAGGCAAGGAGATGGCAGATGTTGTCTGTTTTCTGTGGACCAAGGCATTAAGCGGTCAATGCTTCCACAGAGGAAAAGAGATTGTACCCAGGAGCAAATTTCTTGATCTCATGTCTGAAGAGGAGGAGCAGCAAATACTTGGCAGAAACTAGATGGAAGTTCTCCTTTTATGCATGCCAGTCTCCTCCTGGGAGGATCCCTTGTACTGTGAGAAGTCACATGAAGGCACAGAAGTTGTCTTTTCACTTCATACCTTCTTTGGCCTGAGCAATTGTGGTAAAAATGGAAGGTACAGAAACTTGGTTCTTCATCATGGTCCATCTGAACAGCTGACCATATAGTAACAACTTCTAGTGATTAAAAAATCTCAGGTGTTCCGGGAGCAGCAAACCACAGCTGGAAGGCTGAGAGCCTCCTTAGCTGATTACATGTCCGGTTTTATTCATACACATGATGTTTTGTCACTAGGACTATGCAGCACACCACAAAGGTCAGGGAAACACTTTGCTCAAACACTGCTTATAACTATACTGCTGTGCAGCTTTACAACTCCTACCCTAAACCACTGTTAGATCTGTTGTGCTTGGTTACCATTGTGCATCATCAGCAACTGCTGTTCAGGGAAATGTGTAAGAAAAAGTCAAAGCAGTAAAACATGATGTGCTGTTAGGAGTTCTGACACTTCATTCAAAAGAATAATTTTAACATGCATCTCCCACAGTCTAGGTTATTAACAGGCCACAAACACCTGAAATATCTAAGCACGATAAAGTCATATGACTTTTCCCTCATTATCAATTGTTGAGTGATGTGAGACTGAAAAATCCATGAGCAAGCCCAGCTCCTACCGAATTTGAGAGAAAATCTCTCCATTTCAATGGCAACAAAATCAGACCTTTCTAAAAATACCAGAAAAAAATTAGCATCAAAAGCCTTCAGTCCTGTGAATTCTGAAAAATGTGCATCTGGTCTATACATTTTCTATAGTAAAGTCATTATTAGTGAAGACAGATATACTTTTGTCACCTAACAGACTAATTAAAATTCCTAAGATGAAACTACTGCATTGCTGACTATGCAAATCTTGCAATACACACATACAGGTTTTAGAAAGTACTTTTTAAAATATTGTCATCTATTTAATGTTGTCCCTTTATGGTGTTTAGTGGTACACTCCTACTTTCTGGTCTATCAAATGAAAACATCCAGTGGCTCTGAAACCACTACTCCAAGTATCTTCATTAAAGCCATGAATTTTGTTAAGTGAGATGCAGCTTCTTGAGGGAGAATGAAAGGTAGGTGCCCTTTCACCAATGTTGTATCCCTCTGAAACGAAATTTCCCAGGACAGCACTGACACTTCCTTTATAATTTTATCATTTCTTTCATTTATTCTACATAAGTCAGCAAAATGAGTCAGAATTTCATAAGATGTAAGAAACTCCAGAGGAAACTCTCAATAGCAAACTTCTCACAACCAGTTTGTTTGATAACACTATGCATGTTCTACCAGATTCCAGCACCAAAAATCAGTGCTCTTAGCTCACCTGATCAAACTCAATACACAAATCCCCAAAAATCTATTACATAATCCTGTTTAACTTTACATAACAGCAAGGGAGGCATGTCAACAACCCAAACCAATACCCATTTTTGGGAAAGTCAACACAGCTCTTTACAGCAATGTCCCAAATAATAATTTGTTGCTTTGAGCAATGTATCCTATCACCTTTCTGCTCTCTGGGCTCATTGTATGGTCAGTATAATATAGCAGGTAAAGACACATGCACTCAGTGAGATAAGAAGGTTCAGTGTTTCAGGATCTAGCAATCTACAGCCACAGACCTTATATACCCTGACAGCAGCATTAGGCCTTTTCAGTACTACTTATTCTTGGGTAGGGTTAGTTTTGGTTTCCTTTTAATTTCATAGCATTTAAGCATATCTTAGCACTGGAAGTAAGAAAAAAGGGAGCCACAGCACTATTGGCTGTGAGACTGACGAGACCTAAAAAAAGTTAATGATGAAAACTAAAACCCCACAGTTTCTGTCTAACCAGCTTTTGCTTCCTGATGGATTAGAAAAACTGTTGCAACAGCTCAGAAATTAAAGACCACCTTGCCTCCACAAAAGTTGTAATTCGATGACCTATTTGCCAGGAATGATGAATTCACAGCTTTCCAGTCAGAACAGAAGAGTTTGATTTTTCTGTCATGTCACTTACAGGACGTAAATACAATACCTCTTTCCAGGAAAGGTCAGCACATGAATGACATACAAAACCCAAATATATCACTCCAACTTAGTGAGAGGCAAGAATATTGAAAATTTTGAATCTGAAGCACAGGGTGATTAATAACAAATATAATAACAATAACAACAACAACAATTAAAAATGACAATTATTAATGCAGCTCCAATTAATACTGGAATTTTGTCATTCCATTGCTAAGACATCAGAGAAATAGCTGAAAAGGAAACATTTTTTGTATCACCTGGAAGACATTCTTTATTGTAATATGCTGTTACTTGTCACAGTGTTGAGCAGTGTTGTCTCTTTACTCATAAACACTTTAGGTACTATTTACTGCTAGGTCTTTTACAGAACTCTGTAGTATGGATGAAAATAACTATTACATTAAGAGAAGCTTAACATAATAAAAGGCTTCTTGGACAAATATGTAATTCAATATGAGATCTATCCACTTTTCAGAGTACTCTATTTTACCATTTATCAGTGTCTTGGTTTAAAAGACAGGTGTCTGCCAAGGAAGGTGGGAACCTCCCTTGGAATGGAGAATCTGTCCTCGTTCCTTCCAAATTATTATAACTTTGAAATTAAGGGGCTTTCAGACAAAGATATGGGAAAAAGAATAACAGTTCTTTACTAGTATATATGTAACAAGAGAAACAACCACAACGGCAGTAACAACAAATAGAACCAGAAACCCAGAGACAGCCTTTTCTCTGCTACAGGCACTTTCCCCTTTGGTGTAGTTCCAGTCATAGCCAGCAGGGGCGCTGGTGGCTCTTGGCCAGACAAGGCTGATGCGGTGATTCCCCCGCGGCTGTAGGGGGCGCTGTGGCACGAGTTTCGGCCATCTCTCTGATCCCAGTGCCCCCTCTGAATAGCAAAAAGAGCTTTAGCAAGGATTTTGGAAGCAGCAAGTTGGAATGGCAGGGATGAGCAAGATCCCAGGATGGTAAATGAGATGTATCAGAAACTCCATAGCTGTAGCTGGAACTGCAGAGCATCCCACCAGGCAAGGGGGTGCGGGGCCACAGCAGAAGAAGTAGGACAGGGTTGGGCTCCAGCAGCAGCAGCGAACTCACCTTCCCCAGTAAGCAGCAACTTGACCGTCCTCCTTCAAAGCCGAGAGAGCAAGAGAGCTAGGAGCTGTGCCTGGACCCCCTTTCCCCAGCCCAATTCTCGAGGTGTCTCTGCCCCTCCTCCAAGAGAAACCCCCCCAGCTAAGAGAGTAGCTAGCTGCACCTTTCCTGTGGCAACTTCTTTTGTCTCTCTTAAGTATCGGTCATGATGGTTGCTCAGTGGCAGATGGGACAAAATTCCATGAGAGAAAGAAACAAAAGGAAAATCCCAAACCCCAACAATCAGGTTGTTTATATTCTCTAGAATTGTCTCCCAAATTCTGGAATCTTTTTCTTAAAGAAATGGATTGCCTTTTTTTCTTTTTAAGCTCGAAGGGATTTGGGTTTGAAATATTTATCTAGTGCATCACTTGAAAAAATTGGGTTTGCAACCTACTCTGGAAACACAGAGGTTTTAGGCATACCAGTGTGTTATAGAAGGGTAGTGTGGTGATTGGCTCTCAAAAATGAGGAGTGGATATTGTGTGTGTTGGGGGAGGTTCTGTTGGGGTTTAAAGTTCTTTTTATGTGTGATTCTCTTGTATATGGGTGATCCAGGTTGTTTTTGGGCCCCTTCTTGTTCTCCCTCTAGTCCCCTCTTCTCCCCTCTGTGCTGTTGCCACCAGACAACCCTGGCTGTCAGGGCTGTCAGAGACGTTGGAGGAAG
The DNA here is from genome assembly GCA_013399915.1 of Illadopsis cleaveri. Classification (NCBI taxonomy): domain Eukaryota; kingdom Metazoa; phylum Chordata; class Aves; order Passeriformes; family Timaliidae; genus Illadopsis; species Illadopsis cleaveri. The sequence goes on along the minus strand of VXBB01019571.1, from coordinate 414,508 downwards.
GTGTGTACACATGTCCCTTGCATGGGGAAGCTGGGAATGGGGGAAGCTTGTCACTGGGGGGACTTGGCATGACAACACCTCCTCTCCAATCAAGTTGCAAGAAGGTCCTCAACCATGGATGGCAAAGAAGTGGCAGACTTGGGGAGGGGCAGTGTCGGCTAATTCAATAGCCAGGGTATATAAGGAATGTTACTGTTATTGGGGTTGTGCCTCTGGCCGTGCCCCTGGCTGTGCCCTGGCTGTGGCTAAGCACCCTTTTGCCTTGTTTTGCCCCTTGCTGTAGTTTAATAAACTTTTAAAAATTTCAAGAAGTGAGTGTCATTTCTCAAACAGTATCTTTCAGGAGAGCACCAAATTTGTGGCCCAGTCACTAAGAAGGCTGAAAAATAAGAATTTTGTTGTTCTCATTATTAAGTAGCATGTTGAATTGAAGTAAACTGCATCAAATGAAACAGGCTTCTCTGATAATTTACACTAATCCAAAACAAATCAACTCTAAAGGCAAGAACCAGGGAGCTCTGCCTTGTACTAATAGCGATGCCCAAGTTAAGAAAGCTCTGTGCCTGCAGAGACATTAAACCAACCCTTTTACTGAACCATCAGTTTCTGTTTCAGATGAGGACTAAACAGAAAATTATGTGGCACTCACCTTAAGTGAAATTACAACCTTCCCTCACAACTAAACCTCACCCTCCCTAAGCAGTTCTTCATAGTTACTACATCATACTTTAAGTATACTCATGTTCTCAAAGTAGGGCCCAGAATAATGGTTTTAATTAAAAATTGGGGTCTGCAGAGGAAGCAAGAATCTACAAGTTCTATGGCTAGAAGTAATCTATACACATTTCATGTCAAGCTAGACTTTCTGAACATCCACTTGTGCCTCTATGCCTACAGCTCCATACCCATAACTACATTTGTAAATAAGGTACACAAGATGTGTGTTAACAGATCAGGTAGAAAACTGTCCAGAACTGTTTGTTGTGAACTGCATCATGTTCAATCCCATGTCTTAAATCTCTGAGCTGGGCTATGTTAACTATCCCCATGGTCATTTATCCCAAAGGGGTCCTGAAGAAACATATACAGGTCTCCTTTAAAAATAGCCAGAGATAAATCTGAACATCCAACTACACCACGGAGAAAACAATTAGTACAGTTACTAAAGCTGCAGAGGCATAGTAGTTTATATCCAAGGGGCAATCAACACTTGCACAGTGTGAAAATGGTTTGGATGCTGGATTTGGAGCAATGGTCAGAATCAAAAAAAGAAAAACACTGCATCAGCTACTCTCTCCTTTTTACTGAGGAATCAGTTGACATGCTTCTGGGCTGTCCACAGAAAGGTAATTTTGTAGCATAAAAGAGAGGGCCTCATCTTCCTGAATATCTTGCCTGATTGGAAATGAATGAGGTTGAGATGAGATTTAATGGTACATTGTATTTCTTCTTGTCTTGGGAAAAAGGGCTCTCTTGGCCCTTAAGACATAAGTAATTATTAAACACACATTTCAGGATGGAATGGCATCAGCAGGGAAATCCCTCCCACGGTCTCAAAATACACTGTACTTTTGTGTACATTGTATATATACATTATATAGAGTGTATTTTGCTTAGGGATCATCCAGTATCTGAAGTGCACTCCCAGTTTACTCCAAATGCTTGTCAGACTCAGTCTCCCTGAATGTAAACACTTGTTGGCTCACAGAATAAAGCTCCCTCCCTCTAGTCTAGATTGTGTTTTCCTATGTCTGGTTTACTTCGGAATATCTACCAGAGACACTTGGTATCACTTTTATTTAGCAAAAGAGTCTTATATGGACAGAACTATACTGAACACATAATAGTTGTAGCTTAACAAGTACCAAGAATCCCCTGCACTTTAGTATTAGATTCTAGAGACAACCAAGAAAATCTGAGCATCAGCTAAGGAGAAAGTATGTCACCCATTCAGAGTAATTTTAAAGTTCACACTTTTTGTTTACTGCCTGGATTCTTTAATCCATCTGCAGTGGTTTCACATTCACTGAATTTAGTGTTTGCTCTTTTTTACCTTTAGGAGATAGGATTTTGGACAAAAAGGCAAAACAGGCCCCAACTTAAGGTAAATAGATAGATTTTATTAACCCACACTAAGAGAAACAAAGGGAAAGGAAAAAGAAAACACAAATGAAATTTCTAAACCAGTCCTTTCTCCCACTACAAACTGTTCATTTTTTACAATGTAAAGAGGCATTGCAGCAGTTCTGGCAGGATTGCTGCTTATGAGATTTGGAGTCATGCTGGAGAAGTTCATGGAGAACTGTCTCCTGTGNCCTGGTGTTTGGCCAGTGTCAAACCATGACATGCACATAACCTTACACATAGCCTTCTTCTAAGTTTGGTACAGACTCACCATCTAATCTCCTACTCAGGCAAAGATTTCAGATTTTCAATTTTCTGTTTCCTGGATAATGAGCACTATGCTCTTTCCTTTATTCTTTCAGTGGGCTGAACTGGGAGTCCTCATTTATTGTCTTTGGAGAATAGTAATAAAAAGATCATTCTATACTTAAGGTTAGTTGACTTCTCAAGGGTTGTTGCAGGCTCTATAATGCAGGCAAACAAGATAAACAGACCATTTTCCCAGCTTTCAGCTTACCAGGATCCCAGGGCACACATAGCATCACCTGCAACAAAGAACTTGCAGGTTCAGACATAGAATTGAAGTGATAGTCCTCCTCAGAATGAACTGTGGGTAGGTGAGATGGCCAGGGAACAGATACATCATTGCTCAGTGAGATTGCAAGAAACAAAGTAAAGCTTGGACCTCCTCTCAAACTTCCTCTGCCATGGCCTTGTTAGGTCAATGACCACCACAGGGACAAATAATCCTGGAGGGAACTGAAAAAAATGGGACAGCCTCTAACAGGGTTGGTTGTTCTTGCAAGCCTCCTGAACGGCCCACATCAACAGTTTGGTGAACCTCAGCATAGGGATAAATCTACCAGACTGCCTTTAATGTCTAGAATTTGACGTTTCTTTATCTAAAGCCTCTAGAATTGAAGAATGAACTTGAAAGCAGGACTGAATGTAAACCAAGAAGAGATGGCTGCCTGAGTTCACAGAAGGCAGCAGTTCTGCATGGCATTAATCAGTAAGAATGATAATTCAGATGCACATTGTAATGCAACATACCTTTGCATGGCTAATAAATTGTAGATCAAAGCATGGACAAAACTTAGGAAATTTAAACTATTTATATGCTTCTTATCGGTGAACATGGCAGAAACAGTGCTTTTGCAGCATTTTTTCCCTTCTATTTGAAGAATTGAGCACAACAGAACTCCTTGAAAACACAGTAAGCGTGTGTGACTAGTTCAGTAAATATCCAGTCCCTCCCATTTGGTGTGTCAGTGGACCTAGCCTAATCTGCTTGTGACCATCATGATAGTTTTAGTAGTTTCCTTTGCAGTCACTCCTCCCTACCCAATTCCCTCTCTGGTCCCAACTCACATTTGCATTTAGGATTTAGCATCATGCAGTTCCTGCAGAGTCCTTTACTGTTTATTACTGCCTCTATATACATCAAAGAACGAGGAAATAAAAAGAAAGGAATGCTAATATCTTCCTTAGCCCTAAGAAATATTTTCAGCTTAAAATCACCATTACAGAAAATTCTTGGTAAAGGACAGAAAAAAACCAATACTTGAAACATCATTTTGCTTAAAAGGACTTTTTCCCTTTCCCCTCTTTTTTTGTCTCAGAATTCTGAACTAAAAGAAAAAAGTACCACAAATTCTGTTTTTTCGTGGGGATGGTCCATTTGCTACTACACCGAAGAAACCCCTCAGAGATGTACTTTATTTCTACAAACAGTTACTAGCTGTGCAAAAAGCTGGGATACGGACAACAAGGATAAGCAACAACATCAATTAATCAAAAAGTCAAGTCAAGAAGACTTGGAAAAGTGGAAAGGGAAGAAAAGATACAATATAACATCTCTGTAGGGTTTCGAAACTTCTATTAAATCCAACCATCTTCCTGACCTCAAGAAATTTGGGGAAGGAACTACCCTTCTCATAGAAACAGATTCTTTCACTTCCCAGTATTTTTCTCTTTGGTGAAGAGGAAAGCTCTGTAGCTCTTGAAACCTCCCTCTCTTCTACACTGACAGGAAAATAAAGGCTAAATGACAATAAGATGCAAAAGAGTTAATAAGCATTCTAGCAGTCAGGATTTGTGTTTGCTTAGAACAGAGGAAAGTGCTATTCCTACTCCAGTAGGAAAATTCCTATTGGTAGAATAGGACTGATTCAGAGCAGAAACTGCAAACACTGACATAAGCCAAATTTTACCTTGTGTAAAATGTGTGGGAGTAGTTCTCAGTCTCCAGTTCCTTTCTACAGGAGCTCTAAATAACAGCTCACAAAGACAACAGATACATCAGTTCATACTTATGTAACAAGACTATTTTCTTGGTGGTATTACCAAGATATTATTACAGTTCATGGTAGGCATCAATTTGTATTAGAAAGGTACTATATATGAATTGCAATTCATCACCTCAGAGCCAAAAAGTCTGTCCAACAAAGAAACAAGTAACGGGAGTTAGAATTTAGGATTGCATTGGGAGTAGATTATAAACTCCTTGGAGCACCTTTGCTTTCCTGTGTTGTGTTTTTAACACTAAGAGTAATTGAGCACTGCTGCCTAGTTATGCTTCATCAGTACTGCCACCACAGACACCAATACCCACAGGGAGCTTTACAGCACATGTGCAGTTCGAAACTACTAATCTACTCACTCTTATAAATCCAATATTATTATATAGCACCAATGAAAGTAATCCACAAATGAAACCATGGAAATACTTCTCTTCTTTGTAAGAAGGAGACTACAAAGCTGCATTTAGTTGAGGTTGGGTTCTATCCTCAATTACTGGTGAAAATGTACTGACATACTGATCTGAAGCGGTTCAAGCATGATGATGTTACATATGACTACAAATGTCCTTTTATTTTCAGCCCGTATTTTAGCACTCTGCATGCACAAAAGCAATGGTTATCTCCTTTTGAAATCCGCAGAACAAAATCTTGTACCCACCAAAAAAATAAAATCTTACCCTGCAACACCTTCAAAATCAGCAAGTTAAATATCTTGCTTTCTTAAGACACAATTAAAGAAACTGAAAAAGTAACTGACCTCTTGCCGTTTGAAATTTTGAACATATTCTTCAAACTGTTCATCTTTAGTTTCATCTGCTTTTCCTAGTTTTTGAAGTACCTATAGTGAAAGAAAAAAGGAATAATTTAATATTTATGGAACAAACCGAAATCACTGCTACTTTCAACACTTCTGTTCTTGCAGTTAGGCGTGAATAGCAATTTACTTTTGGGGGTGTTTTGTGCTCTACAATTTCCAAAGTTCACACAAGAAACTATTTTGTCAAAAAAAAAGAAAGAGATAAAAGCAGGAGTATCACTTGTGTGTGTGTGTGTGTGTGTGTGTGTGTGTAAATATACTTCCAAGTATGGAGTCCTTAGGGGAATGTTGCTTGTTTTTTTGAATGAAGCAACTTTTCTTTTAGCAAAGAATTCCATGGTTTCAAAGCAAGAAAGAATGAGAGAATTCTGCTGGCACTACAAGCTGTCCTCCAGTTCAGACAAAGAAAGAAAAAAAACCTCATTAGGTTTTTCTTCTGATTANATGGAGTCCTTAGGGGAATGTTGCTTTTTTTAATGAAGCGACTTTTCTTTTAGCAAAGAATCCCATGGTTTCAAAGCAAGAAAGAATGAGAGAATTCTGCTGGCACTACAAGCTGTCCTCCAGTTCAGACAAAGAAAGAAAAAAAACCTCATTAGGTTTTTCTTCTGATTACATCAAAGAATATTAACATTATTATCTGCATGATTTTCAAAATAAATTAATAAAAGTTAAAGAACTATAAGGCTGATGCTTATTTAAAACATGGTGTTCATTTTGCTCCCCTCATTAAATTCATAAGTAGATTGTCATCCACTAGATAATAAGTATGCTACAATAATTCAGCAATAAGGGCTATTCAATCAGCAGTCTCAAAAGTAATTTGACACAGCTACACTTTATACTGTTTTTAACCACAATAAATGCATTCTACTATTAAATCCCATTGCTATCTGTTCATTATAATACTGAAGACTTAAACATAGCTGCAAATAGGCTTCATCCTACTTGTAAAGCAACCCCCAAATCTTTAAAGAGTACTTGCTAGAGTACTGTGGGAATGAACCATCCCACAGATTGATGTTCAGATTGCTCTCCCATTACAAATTGACACAGTTTATTTATTTGCACAGTTAATTACAAAACCAAACAAATTAAAACAAAACCAAAACAAAACCCAGAAGCCCTCCAAAATTGAAACAGTATCAATTAGCAGATACTGTGAATAAACATATAAACATTATAACCAATTTTTCTCAAAACAAAGAATGTACAGCTCCAGTACTACCATATTCTTTCTCGGACCACCCTCTTCCCCCAAGCCCAGCCTGCTTCACAGCACAAAATCAGGCTGCACAAAGGGGTGGTGAGCATTGCTACTGCGGAATCCGGAGGTCAAAATAATCATGAAGCTGATGCAACACTACCTGTGGATGTGGCACGTGAGAGGAACTTTTGACATAATTATAGCAGAAAGACAGAAAGAATGATATCAGAGAAGGAAAAAAAGACATAAACTAGCCTTTTGCTGCCAATAGCTATGTTCATTTTTCTGGCACATGTGGGCATTTTTGGTTGCTTTTAAGACAGTTAACTAGTCCCAAAAACCTCATACACTCTCATCACCAACCTCTTTGTAAAATATTAATAAGTATCACAGAGAATTTTAAAGAGAAATCATTTAATTTAACATTTGGAATCATCACAGGCCTTCACATTGCTCCTTGTCACCAATGAGCCAACAGTCTGTCCCCAGCTGTGGCATGGCTTTGATCCAGAATAGGGGGCTTTCTGAAAATCCAACATTTCCTTTTCAAAGAGGTGGCTGCCAGGTAAGCCTCCTGAACATGGCAATATATTCAAACCATGTTTGAAGCAAGAAGCATGTTAACTGCAGTATGAACATTCATAACATAGATAACAAACTACAGCATCAAAAGTCATGATAGACTCTTTTTTCTGTATCAGTAGCACACATCCACATTTTTAAATGTGCACTCAGGCCCAATAGTGCAAGGCTCAGAAGGGAACAACCCCCTGTAGCACCTACTTCCTATGGTTTGGGGATTTTTTATCTTATCTCCAACTTTCCTTTTATATACAGATGTTTAGCTGAACTAAGACGCAGTGTTACAATTTAGCCTCTACAAACACCAACCCTCATCTTAATACAGATAATTTGTAACAGTTTTTCAATTTTCCCAATCCAAATCAGAACTATAAATATGTCACATGGTTGGATCTAAAAGTTTCAAGTCAGAGGCTAAGGAAACTTTCCCTCATGAAAGTCCTGCAACTCATGCCATGTACACAGATAACTGGGGCTCATTTACTCGTTTGCTAAAAGAAATCCTAATCCCATCGCTACAATTCCATATAGAGACAGTGGAGCAGACTGGGGCTAAACTAAACTATTCCTCACAGGTTCTTTTAGATGCCACCCACATAACTCCATGGACTACTAAATGTGTAGCTCAGCCTTTTATAACCAACCTATTCACAAGTTCACCATTGGTAGTCTAAACAGAAAAGTGGCCAGGCTGGGAGTTGTAGAAATTGACCTACCTTTCAGCTCTTGTTTGTGTACTTCTGTATCAAAGTGGAAGTCTCTTGTCAATAGAAGTCTATAGTTTATAGTTTATTTTTCCTCAGTTAGGTCAGCACCTACAGGGTGTTTTTGAGGTAGGGCTAAAGCTGGATGAAGGCTTGTCTGCCCTACCTTTGGGTTACTCTAACTCCACCACCCCCACTTCATGGACAGGCTGAAATAAATTCTAAACATCTTGTCCATCTTGTTCTGTGGAATATCTGGGTTAAAGTCAGGGTTAGGTATATGGCTAGGGTAAGGAAATGGTAAGTAGCACTAGGTTTAGAACAAGAGAAAATAGACTTGAAACACATAGGTTATTGGAAAGCATCTGATGGTTCTTAATGGTAAAAAGAAGGCTGTGCTCAGGAGCAGGGAGTGCTTAACCTCCCCCTTAAGCCTCAGTTTGACCACACTTCTAGGTAAGAATTAACTTTAGTAACAGGAATAGCTCAGTCTATTGGTGGCCCATGTGGACAGGAGAAGGGTAGATGGATTGTGTTCCACAGAAGCCTTGGAGGGCTCTACAACATGCTAAAGAATGGAAATTAGCTAAGTGGCTAATATTTTATTTTAGGCCCAAGTGGTAAGTAATCCCTAATATATATTTGAATTCAGCTTATTAGAAAACAAACAAAAAAAGAGCAGAGGAATCAAAGATCTTGAACATGTGGTGGCCTGAAAGGCTTGAGTGAGTCCAGAACTTATGAAGGCAAATGGTTAGCGGGTTTTTTTCTTAGCATACCCATGCAGAGAAATAACATTTGAAGTTAAGTTTGAGAACATCTGTCAAGGTGTATGAACAGTCTGTATCATTTACAATAAAATAAATTTTAAAAACTAAAGAAATGGACACAAACTGAATCTCAATAAATGATCTATACTCAAGTTTTCTGTAATCTTCTGAAGACTGTATAAAATAGTTGATGAACACGTTCACCCTAATAAAATAAAACAGGATAAAAGTTACCTCATTTCATATAATTAAACTAACTCAGATACCACTAAACTTTCTCTTAAAATGACATAGAAATATTTTTTTTAAAAGTATCTAAAATGAGTATCAGTGTTGATCCAGCATATTACTAAGAATATATGAACTAAATAGTTAAGTCCAATTAGCATTGAGAATGAAAAGTTAAATTTAATACAATGGTAAACTTAGATACTGTCAAGTAATTACAAGTAGAGAGGCAATGTGGTACTGACATGATGTATGGCAGATTCTACACTAACACACAAAATTTGAGTAAGAACACCAATCATGTAAGATGTAATTTATAAATGTCATCAAGAATATTTCCATTTGGGGGTGCTGCATCTTCAATAAAACTTTCAGATGATGCAAGATTAAACAATATGCCTTTAGTCTTCTGAGTGCCTTTATTTACCATATATTGCATTCAGTATTATGAGGATCTTGAATTCAACTGAGCAATTTTAGAATAATTGTAATGTGAATGTTGTTAAATGCTTGCAACATACTGAAGAAATTAATATGGTACAGTATAGTACAGATTAGCTTGAGAAAGCTTGATTACACTGAAAACTCTTGTCTTGAGGCAAGGATGAGTGTTATACTACTTACTGAGACTACCACCCTGACAGGTGTGTCTCCTCAAAAAGTTTTTAAGACTATGGCAATTCAAGGAATGAAAAAAAAAATTAAATCCCGCCCCTGACCCTGAAAATGATTCTTTGATGTAAGCTGTGGCCACCCAGGAGCTGCCTCAAGGGCAGCTCAGCTTGCTGCAGAGCAGCAGCAGGGTGGACAGGAACTGACCTCATCAGACATCCCAATATACATCATCCCCAGTCACACATCAGTATTCTTAACGAACAACCAACATGTTTAAAACCACTCAGGGCAGGAAGATATGACTGCTCAGACAGGGTTACCCAGGAGAAGACTTCATCAGAAATTCACAAGACTGTTAAAATACTGAAAAAATTAAGCTAAGCTAATTTGCCAAAAGTAGCACAATTTAGGGTATAACAGAATAACCCCAGTGTGAAAAGCAAGAGAAACACTTAATCAGAGTTCAAAACCATTGTCATAGACTCCCTGTCCAAATTTTTTTGATAACAGTAAAGTGCTCTGGATCTCAAGAAATGCACACTCATGCGTCTATAACACTGTTCCACAACAGTTTTACAACATCATTCCAAAACATTTTTTTAACCTAATACCATACTCTTCTACAACCTGTAAAAGAAATACTAGAGCTGCATGACTAATATGTGCAGTTTTCCAAAGGAGTTTCAAGATGGTACTTCTGGGCAGAAGTTGGTTAAAATGAAAACCAACCATGCAGGAGAAATCATTTTAGAGTTATCTACCCTTGTGCAAAACATCATATGGATATCAGCAAATGCTCACAAAAATTAAAGAAGTATTTGGCCAATATGAAATACAAGCTTTGAAAGAAGCTTCTTATGATATGCAACAATGCTTATCTGACATTTAAAAGAAGAGAAACACAGTGGGTTAAGTTCAAAGTAAGCATGACTGTATTTTAACTTAACCAACGATGAAGTAGTATACGTCACCCCATAAAGCAGAAATACATGGCCCCAACCTTGCCAGAGCTTGACAGTAATTCCAGACAGACAAAAACCTCCATCCCACCAATCATCTTGCCACAAGCCAGCCATCCCCTCCCACCAAAAAAACCCACACAAGCACCACAAACACCTCCATGTTTAAAAAGACTTTTTTTTTTCATGCAGTGGGATGCTATACAGTGTCCAATACCACAAAACCATAAAAAAGTGTCAAAGTAGACATGTTAAAGGTAGAAATGTTAAGCATGGTCCATGATACCCAGCTAGTATTTTAGAAGTGTAGGAGCAAAGTTTAAAAAACCCTGTTTGTTCCAGAAATAAAAGCTAGTTAGGAAGATAACATATTAAAATATAAACCCCAGTATAGAAATAACTTTTATACTGACTCTCACTCAAGCATGACAGCAGGGTGTTAAGCACAAGAAACAGACTACTCAAGAGTCATTGAAGCCACACAAGATTCCCACCTCCTCACAGTTAGCACATGGGTTGTTGAAGTGAAAACAGAGGAAGAATCAATACAAGGATGCTGCTTGGTTGTTCTGCTGCAAAGAGGGGCAGGAGGAGACAGTGCAGTGGATTACAGATATGTAAGTATTAAGCTTATGGACCTATTTGTTTAGTCCAGCTAATAGAAAGCCTCCTCTCCAAAGAGGTAACATTTATATCTAAGATCTAGTTGGGTGGCATTTAATAACAAAACCAGTCTTTTTCTGTCACGATGTCAGTCTACAGTCTTCTGCCTCCATTTCACCTCAGCACTGAAATCTCAAAAGATGGTGAGTAAAAGAAGATGGGCATTAAGATATTTTTCAATATTGTTACACTGCAGGATTAAAAATTAGATGGATTTTCATAATTAGAAAAATAATAAATATAAATTTTTTAAAAAATCTGTTAATTTTTTCTGTAGTGCTGAACACACCCAGTAAGTATAAATTACCATTTTATGACAGTTACGATTCCTGTGTGTGAAATATCATACTGTATTGCTCAGTTTCAGTTCTGCTATGAATATTTTGATCTCAGCATAGCTCTGATGCCACAGGCTCAGTCGCTTTTCTTCTCTAAGCAGCTGACTGAATTTCATACTCTCCATGCTATACAGTCACACGTTTTCCAAGAACAGCCTTGCCCTGTACTCCTGCTGCTATTTAACAATTGCATTCCTGCAAAAACAACAGCTGACAGTGAAATGTTTGATGAAGTCTATGTTCTCATTAATATCTGCTGCAATGTTCTGGGGAAAAAAAAATCCCTTTGCCATTGACACTCAAAAGCCTGAAAACCTGATTAATACAGAACACTGAGCATTTTCCTATGAGATTTTTACCACAGAAAATGCAGAAAGACACTATAATAAAGCCCTTCACTTATAAGCAATTACTTTGTTTTCTGTTACTAATCTTATAAAATGACTGAACTTAGCTCAGGTTTCCAGATCAGCTTCAGGCCATCTGTGGTTACCAGTTCTTTTTTCTGTGCACACTGGCACTACTAATGACACACAGAACAACTGATTATTCATCAAATTACTGAAAATCTTCACTGTCCTGTAATATATTTTATATATTTATTACTGTACTGGTAATGGTTCCCCAGACTCCACCTAGGTCTTCTCCTGCACTGGGCACAATAATGCTAATTTGTCCACCATTTACAGTTGAGTTTTACTGCTCAAATTTGACACAGTTGATCATATCCTCGAAGAAAGGCCATCACAGTAAACTGCATTTGGGAGTGTATCATTTAGTGGCATTATGCAGCTCCACAATCGCTATCCTAATGTATAACATGGGCAATTTCTGCTGTGCAAAGCTGAAGAGAAGTCATATACTGAACTGCATGAATGCATGAAATATGGCTCAAGTAATGGAAGAGGACAGCTGCTAGGTACCAGGCACTCTCCAGTATGGAAGAGCATAAAGACAACCCTGCAGGTCAGACTAATTGTCTATATAATATGGACCTAACCTCTAATGAAACTCTCTGCAAATCCCCTCAAAAGAAGACGACTAGGGAAGATACATGACAACTGTGCAGTGAGGCTACTTCAGAGCCTTCTTCCAACCACTAAAACTGAATTTCAATGAATTACTGATGTTGTCTTTTTCCATTTTATAGACCCAGTGGATTTTTCTTATTGATGGACTGTCCTGGTGTTTGTGAAGCTCTGATAAGGTATTCACTGCTTCAAGAAGCAAAAAGGTGTACTTCTCTTACAAATGCTTTGCTTTTGGTAATTTCTGTAAGCTTCTGCTTACTGGTGCTTTGAGTATTGTGAAATACCATGATGCATTGGAACAGATGGCTTAACAAATGAGAAGAGTGCTGAATAATATCGAGACAAGCATAAACCACTGTGATAAGCTACATTCTCATAATCAAAATTTAAGAGGGAAATGCAGTCTAAATGACAACTGTGAACATTATGAAATGAGAGATGATCATAGTAACATTTCTGCAAATCAGAGAATCGAATTGTTCATCATTGCCCAGATAATGTAAAAATTCTCTAAAGAGATCCACAAAATAAACAAGATTATGACTGCTTTTAGAATGAAAAGCTACCTTAGTCCTTGGTCATTTGGTTAAAACCAGAAAGAACTTTGCAGAGGCCACTGACCTGCATATTGCAGTGTACCACAGTATGTACACAGACCTTTCCTCACTCTTTTCTTTGCTAAATCCAGAAAATTTCTTTTACTGGAAGTATAGACCTTTGCAAAATTTAACACCATAGCAGGTGGTTACTGTTTTGCATCAAGTGTGACCCTAAGAGGTCCAGCAGTAAAACTTAGCTGGGCAGTAGAAATACAAGGAGACTGAAGGATGAGCTTTTAAGGTTACAAAGACCTCATTTTTCTTATGAGAAGGGAAGGAATACTAACAGCTATGTCAGTATTTTGCTAGGGACTTCTGCTTTTCTCTTAAGAACTTCACAAGAATTAATACTATGGGGTCCCATATGATATGGTGGCTCATCAGATACCCTCTGTATGTATTATGAGCAGTGCTTATCCTCAGTGGATGTGGAAACCTGGTACAGTTTCCAACAACAAAGAAGCTGTTCCCTAGACTGTGTATGAGGCTAGCCTATATAACAGGACAGTATCAAGGCAGAGATGCTGGAATGGTGCACGCCAGGTGATTTTCACAGATTGTAGCTTAAACAGGAAAACAAAATGGAAAGAAACAATAAACAACATAGATCAAGATTTGTAGAGAAAAAAAGAGTGAGAAATCAAAGAAGGAATTAAATGTGAGTCAAATGATTATGAGACTAGAGACCAAGCTAAAAACAAAGAATCAACTTGGAGACATCACAGCTCTGATTCATTTGCCTTCCCACAGTAATCTCAGACCACATAGGATGTCTCAAACACCTCTGCGCAGGTGGCAAACATGACATAGGATGGCAGCTTGAGGCAAGGCAGGATACAACTCAAGCAGTCTATGTGTGGGCTGCTGAACTGAACTATTAATAGCATAGCAACAACTACGATCCTCAAACTTTTGAGTTTTCTGTTTCCTCACAAAATTGCTTAATACAATAATAGTGCATTTTTTGATCACTTTACCATTGGGCAAAAAAAGGTACAGAAGAGGCAAGTAACTTCTGCACCAAGTTCAGAGAATGCTAATCAAAAGCCAAAATCTGATTATTCTAGAATAGCGTCAACCTCTGGGTCATCCTCCTGTGAACAGCAGTACAGAAATCTGCTATGTTCAGAATATCTGCTCTAGAGCTATACAGTAGAGAAAGAATGAGACAAAAAGGCATCTCAAAAAACTGCAAAGACAATCTCTTTGCCCTTTTTTGGCTGATGTTGCTCTCATACTTCTTGAAAAGATTGAACAAAGTCTAAATTTAACTGTCTAAATAATTAGCAGTGACATCCTTGGCAGAATTTCTGTGTCCTTTACTTCATCCCAAGTCAAGCAAAACATTACTCTGCTGAATTAAAAAAAAAATAAATAAAATCCCCTCATCTGTTGTTTCTGCCTGTTCTTACTAATGTAGCTGAAAAGTACCTGGATAGCTTTCTAATAGTGACCAGTGTGTCAGCCTTCAGGGTACTAGCTGTGCATTCAGGTTCACACTCTTCTCTTTACTTTTTATTTCCCTCCCTCTTCCCAGTTTCTCCACTTTCTTACTACCCTTTGGATTGTCCTCTACCATTACTGTTGAGCAGACACTTCCCTTAAAACTGCTCCCTCCATAAAACATCAACAATAGAAGAAATATTTTTTTACTGCCTTTGATAGCATTTCATTTTGTTCATGTGACAACTTCATTTACCTGATCTACCAACTTCTGGGCTGCAAGGTTTTCAAACCAAGAGACTATCTGAACCTCTGCCCCTTATAGCACTGAATACAAGGGGACCATCCTCTCAAGTTGTTTGAAGATCCTACCAAAAAACATGATTAATAATTTAACTTCTGATAGCTATATTTACCTGGTGACCAGCTGGTTCTTTTGTTGTCTCTTTACTTGATACTCCTAGTCCTTAGGAATAAGGAAAAAAAAAAGGCTCAAGCAGCCACTTGATAAACTTTCTTCCACCGGATTTCCAAGGAATAAAACCCACAGAATCAAATACAAAACAATTGCCATTGACAAAACTTCAATTTGAAACTTTTCAAATTAGATTTGGATTGTTATTTAAAAATTAAATGATTGCCTAGATTGAACTTCTTAAAAATATGCTTCTGAAATCTTGTCAGAGGAACATTAAAAATCAATTAAAAAAACATTTAGCGCAAAATTTTTTTTAAGCGAGAGGCAGCCACAATACAATAAACATTTCATTCTCCTATACAGAAGGGCCAGTAAGGCTCATCCTTGAGCAAGACTGTCAAATAAGACAGTTTATTGCACCAAAGTCCTCCACAGTGATACCTAACAGACACTGTGTTAATTCTAATTTTTTTTTTCTGAGCAAAGAAGAGATATATCAAATATAAGTTTCTGATTTATCTGCAGCTACCACAGTTTCATTTCTTAATCAAACATTTAAATTCTACCTGGGAAAAGACAACTTTGTCCTTTACAGACTGTCTCTCTGGATTTATCAGAGCAAATATGTGATGTTCTTCTTGGCTGTTGGCAGTTGGAAAAAAAGAATCAAACAAAAAGCTTTTCAATCACATGGCCAAATAAAAAGATTTCATTCAATAATTCAGTATAAGAGATCTTGAAGTGCATATGCATCTTCCTACTGTTTAGCTCCACAGGATAGCAGTCTCGTTTATTCAGCTCTGATGATATGATTTTAGTGGATCACAGATTTTAAGGAAACTAGGCTTTCACTTTCAATAGTGATGCTTTTCAGGCTATTTCCCCTTATATTCCCTCTGCTGTATCTGATTTTCTCAGTTCCAAGATCAGTGAAAATATTTCCTATTGGTCTTGATTAAAATAAAACAAAATCAATTTTTAATAGATGGATTTTGACATTAAGTAGGTAAAAAGCATTAGTGGCAAAACATGTCCTTTCAGTAGAATGATATGAAGTTGGTAAGTCTCATTTGATAGCGTTATAGGTATCTCTAGGTTACTTCTCATCACAGAAGGCAGACAGAGGTAATTTGTGAGTGACAGCAATTTTTTCAATGTGGAGGAAGAGCCAGATAAAAGTTTTTAAAGAAGTTGTCAGAGTTGCTGGGAAAAAATGATAAAAGAGATATTTTTATTTGATATATTTTTCCAATGATTGCCTGTAAGATTATAATTAAACACAAAATTACATTTACATCAGTAACTATGCAGAGATGATGCCAACTAGACAACATTACAGCCATTCATGACGTGGGTAAATTAACAGAGCCTACTTATTTCTCATCTCACAGCGTCAAAGAGCTAACAGGTTAATTTATTTTCCTTCCACTTACATCACTATTTCTACAAGACAGGCTACTAGTGTTTTTGTGTCTTACTAGTTTGGCTTCTAAATTAGTCCATATGCTCAAAGTAGCAATACAGATGCCTAATCTTGACTGCCTCCTCCAGACTGATCTGTGACATTTCCACTGATACTTCTTGGAAAGGAATTGGCTGGGGCTAGAAAGAGACACCCACATTTGATCCAGCATGCCCTGAGGTGAAGACGCTGCCCACCCAGAGGCTCCTTTATGTCCAGCAAGGATGGGATTTCTCTCTGCAGGCTCAGATCAGCCTTCACTACAGAACTGATATAATGGAGCCCTGGGGAAACAAAACCAAAAGTTTCCAGCATGATTTGGTAGCTTGCCAACAAAATATTTCACCACCTGTTAAGACAGTCTCATGTCATGCCACACATAGCAATGCAGTACATGAAGATAACTTTAACTAGTGCTTTGCAAAACATTTTCCAGATTGATGCTCATCTATGAAATTTACTGTTTCTTGACAGATCATGAAAATATTGTACACTAAGTATCAGTGATGTGCCTGACATGGCAACAGTTGCTGATGAGGTACTTTCCACCGCTGGGATGCTCGAAACTTCTCTCTCCTCATGTGGAGGAAGGCAGTGACACTGATGGAACACTTCCAGATAAATTCATTCTTCTCTAGATGGAATGATAAATAAGTTTTTTAAAAAAATTGAGCTCCCAAAAGTATGAAAATTTAGATAGAGCATATATACTTGGTTCAGCAAACCTAAAAACTTGGGAAACCTTTGAAGCCAACCAGGTCTGTCTTTCTTTTTTAAAAATAGCTTTGTCAGAAATGTATTGATCCAAAAGAGATTTATTTCAGACTTATTGGAAGAATTGGTGAAGGCATAGTCTTCTAACAATCACAAATTTCCCAAGATCATCTCCATAAAGAAATAATTAAACTGGCATAATATGGCTAGCATTATGTGCTAGTCACATATTTCTGAAGAAAGTTACCACATTTCTTTCTCATTGCTTTTCAGAATTATTCAGCATTTTCGCATTCATGAAGGTCAAACCTTGTAATGTTAAAGTATTCTAAGGCTGCTCAGCTAACATAGCATATTTCTACTTTTCTTGTTCTGTGCTATTAAGGATAAGCTTGCCTGTTCTCAAGAGTTTATGTGTATCATTTCTTCCTGCTCACCTCATGTCATGGACTTTTAGTTACTGAAAAGGAAAAAAGCACTGAACTGATGCTGAGATCATCAAGGACTACCAGCAGTGGTGGTACCAGTGCTACAGCTTTGGTGTTTGAGACACTGTAGACAAGTAGGACTTCATCCTCTCCCACAGAGCTTGGGGAATGAAACTCCAGAATTAGCCTTCAGAGCTGCTGAACGTGGAAGTAGATGTGTTGCTCAGATCAGCAGCATGCAGAGTACATATAGGGTCCCCTTTTCAGGAAAGTCTTTTCTTTGCTGAGGCAATATCAGTTCCCTTTTACTCAACGTGCTGCTGTGAAAACAACCCATTTAAGAGCTCTCTAACAGTCAGACTTTCCAGGCAAAAAGAGGTCCAGAAAAGGAGCCTATCTGCCAATGATGGAAAATAAATGGTAGGAGGAACACTGTTTTATTGCAAGAGAAGCAACATTCTTCTGAGGATACTGTTCATCTGGAGTAACATTCTGATGCCTTTTAATGGTCCTTACTAAGACAAACAGCAAATCAGAGGAATATAACAAAGTCAGAGCAAGATTAACAAGGAGAAAAATTCAGTTTCTGGACAAAAATCATTTTCAATACAGAAAGAGGACTAGGACAGGTAAGAAAAAATTCCATTAGGTGCAAGGAGATTTGGAAAACAGCTCTTCCATAATTGAGAAAAAATAAAATAACAGTGGGATGCTGTGGCCTTATAACCTGTTAGTGTGGTCACCTAGGCATGCTGGAGAGACAGCAGCAGCAAAGACAAGCCTTAGCAACCCTCATCAGCAAAACTGGTGCTGCAAGGCCTGTTATACTTACTCTTCAGAAGCAAACTCTTTCCACTGATGCTGAAGCCATGTGTCAATGAACAGCTCAATAGAAATCTCTCATCACACATAAGACAGAAGTAAATTGGCACATTCTAGAGACTATGAAAGCCACTGGGAATATGGTACATAGTGAATTCAGCTGGGGGGAAGAGAAAGCTAAGTTGATAGTCATTTACACATCAAGTGTCATGGAACAGCATGGGAGAGTGCCAAGTAATTCTAGTCTTTCTCTTGTTCTCATGTCCTGCACCCAGTGGCGAAAAATTGAAAAAAATTATTGCCATTCTTTTTTAAAGAGTGTTGTAATTCCTGTCTTCAGTCTACACTTTTCTGTACTAGCCAAATGCTCTGACTTCAACCTTCCATTGTGACCAAGTTTACTAATGTTCAACTCTTTTCTTGGCTTTTGTTTAGACTCTTTGCAGCTTCTCTTACAATAATATGCCTAAAATCACTTGATACGTTTTTAAAATCAGTGGTAGAAAGAAAAGTGTTAAGCACTGAAAATCAGCTTACATGTGAAAATGGATCAGAAAATGCTGTCTGACCTGAAAAAGAGATTAAACTACAGCAGTTTGATATTCAGGACTAAATCCTATGAAAAAAACCCACTGGACATGTCTAATAAAAAAGTTACACATTCCCCAGTGTTTTGTACATTTGGAGCTCAAATATACAGTCAGCCTAAATACTCCTATGATCACTACCATGATCACTAGAATAAATAACTATCTTTCAAGCACCTTTAAAAATCACTTCAGGATTGGATTATAACACCTTCATTTCTGGAGGAGAAAACTGAGGCATAGGAATTGATTAAGCAGCTGTGCCAGCCTTTAATTAATCGTGCAATACACCAAAGGGACAGCTTTAATCTGAACATGTAGATGTCGTGCATCAACACTGTGCCTAAACAACTAGTGAGCAACAAAAAGAACTAAAAAAGCAAATATAACAGAGTACAAACATATAAAAAGGTTCACAGCTCATTTATTTCACTCAAGTAAAAGTGGATCTGAATGTGTGAGAAAGAGAAGCAGGATTAGTTTCTCTATCACTCCCCAAAATAAACTGATACATATGGCAACTATTACTTAATATTGTCTATCATATCTACTCAAGCTGTCATATTTCATGTAGCAAAAAAACTAAAATTGAAAGATACTGGTTCAAAAACAACTTAGTCAAAGCTTACTGGAAATCATTCTATAAGTGTAAAGACTGATTTTATTTTTTTTCCTTTGGCCCTGAAAATTTAGCTGTGTAAAATAGCTCCTGCAGCAAGCAATTTCTTAACAAAGACATGTTTTAAGTGATTTTTATTAAATGCTTTCATAAAAGATGTTTTTCACATAATGAGCTATACTGACTTTAAAAGGCAAGTAGAATTGTAGGCATTTATAAGTATAAATTTAACTTCTGGCAGCTACTAAAAGATTAGAAAGGCACCACGGTCATAACATTTTGTTCATTTATATGAATATAAATGAGTTTTTCTAGGAATACAGAAGTACCCCACAGGTACTGAAGAGTGTTAGGAGCACAAGGAAACTGGTGATTTTCTTAGGTGACTTTAAAAACATACTGGTTTTGTTATTTAAACATATAGAGACATTGTTTTTGACTAACAAAGGTAATTTTATGCATTGTAAGAGCACAGAAGCTTGTTTAATAAAATAACTGAAGTTGCAGGGATAAATTGTCTGTCTGGAGATATTTATCTCAGGTAGCTTCAGGATTCTCTTGACCAAGGAGATTAATCATATAGCGGGACATATACTTTAGTGTTTAGGCCTCAGCCCATGTGCAGCAGAATCAAAGTATGCCAATCTTGTAGGGGGGCTTCTGGAAAATCTGGTTTTACACCAAAGACTTGGTAGTATTCCCACTCAGCGTGAATATTCTGATTATCAGATGTCTTATGCTCCTGCAAGTCAAGAGGAAAACGAACAACTTTATACAAAAGGAAGAAAACTTCCTTCTAAAACCTGCAAAACACAAACTGAAACAAGAGATATGTAAACCTACCATAACACTGTAGAGTGATCCACATTGCAACATTCTTTTGCCTGCCTGTATGTGCAGAGAGCTTTCCAATTTGTACATCAAAATGTCTTTGGACTCTCTCTCTAGAGGTCCCCTTCAGCTTTGATGGAAACATCACCCTTTATAACCAAATAGAATTGCTGTCTTTATCTGGTATTTTACTCCATTAACCAGTGCTATGAAGCATAGTCTCAAGAGGACTTGTGAGATGTCTGAGGAACTGTTTTAGAATGCCAAGGTGAAGACAACTATCAAGTCAGTCTCAATTTATCTAAAATATCTGTATGACACCAAACTTCAGGCAGCATGGTATATATGACAGTCAAACATTAGATCTATCCTTTGAAAGTCAGCTTTTCACAGCAGAAAGTATTGATGGCTGGCTGCTGAGGAATGCAGGAGAAGGGATGGCTACACAAAGGCAGAAAAGGAAGGAGAGGTACACTGCTTCATGGTGTGCAAAGACGTGTATCTGTGCATGATGCCAAATTTTTATAACTTAGGAGAGAACCCCTATATATGTATATATACATATATATACACATAAATACGTATGTATACATTATATTATATATAATTACAGACCTCTCCTTGAGCCAGCTACAAAGAAGTACTTCAGTCTGAGTCTCAGTACGTTCCTGTGGCTGAATTTCATACGTACAAGATGGTTAGGATGGTACTTGAGGGCAGCAGCTCTAAGGAACACTATAGTTACCAGGAAAATAGATGATTGTTTTTCAGGATCCTCTTATCTACAATAACATCAGTGAAATAATCTAATAGAAAGATTTAATGCATTCCACAGCAAAAGACCCCATAATAGCTGACATCTAGAAGTTGTGGAAGTTGGTCAATAGTTTGCATCTCTTATAATTTATCTCTGAGTATGATATTACTATACTATAACATATACTAACACTACAAGATGCAGTCTATTAAATTTTCTCAATGCTGCTAAACCTAAAATAACTGCAGTAATCTGTGGGGACTATGGGGGAAAAAAGAATTACACCTACATCTATGAATTTTAGAAACAAAAGTCTTTAAAGGCCTCCCTAATCCATTGATCAATGGGACTATGGCATATTCTTTGCCAGATCCTGTCTTTGGGAGGCAAAAAGGCCCTCCAGGTATTTGCAGTGATACAGTTGCTTACTCTGGAGGAACCCTTAAGTTCATGGATCAGAGATCTCAAAAGGTTGGCAGGCCAGCTCTTTCCTCATGAGGTAAAGGTAAAGTTGTTGGATTGGATTTTCTCCAATTAACTTATCCCTGCCTTGCTCATGAGATGAAACTATTGCAGCAGTACTCTGACATCCAGCTTCCTTCAAAATGAGCATTTTCTGCCTTTCTGTGTCTTTCTTCTCAGCAAAACAACAGGTATTTTAGATAGCTAAAAGTTTGCAAACTTTAGAATGGAGCCATTACACAGATTTCTTGTCACAGGAGCAATTTCAATATTAAACAGTGAACTTTTATACTTTACTACAAGTCCCTCTTCTAGATCAAGCTGCTAGGATCACTCCTGCTCTGACCTTGCATGTGGGATGCCCTCTGTACTCACAAGGCTATAAATCTGCAAAGGCTGGACTGCTGCAATGGATGGTTATAAGCTCTTCAGAAGGGACAGGTGAGGAAGGAGAGGTGAGTGGCTCTCTGTATTAGGGAGAGTTTTGATTAGATACAGCTCAAGGATAGTGAGGGTAATATTGAATGTCCATGGGTAAGAATCAGGGAGAAGTCCAGCAAGGCAGACATCTGATGGGAGTCTGTTATAGACTACCCAACCAGGATGAAGAAGCAGACAAAGCCTTTTATAAACAGCTGGCTGAGGTTTCACTATCCCTAGCCGTAGTTCTTTTGGGAGGTTGCAGAGGGTTCCTTGTTGGAATGCATGCCTCCCTGAGTTCCCCAGGGAGAGAGAAAAATGCACGGGTTGAATTAAAGCCTTTAGAGAAATTAAAATATATTAACCCACATAAATGTGAAGCAGAAGTTTAGATTTTAGTTTTAAGTTTACTCTAAGTGCCTTAAGAATCTGTCAGCCAGCACAGGGCCCAGAGCACTAAGGCCTGGTAACTTAGCATTAGGCATAACAAGAACATGGTAGAACATTGCTTACAGTACCAGATAGAAAAGGTACAATCTTTTTGTGAATGAGATAGAAGTTTTTACGTTAATAGACATGCTATATGCCTATCTATTAGATAGGTTTTGTGTAAGGTTTGATACTGTCCTTTGTAGTTTTTCATAGTTTTAGGTAGTTTTACGTACTTTCAAAATTAGGTATAGAAAGAATGTTTTAGAATTGTGTTCTTAGCTGATTGAGTAACAGGGACATGAATATGCATTTATGGTTTGTGGATAAAAATCTTCTGTTTTGGGAGCAATGGCATTGATTCATCGATTCTTTGATTGATCGATCCATCCTCCCACCATCTACAACAAGAGAGAATGGGGCTTTGCCAGGGAGCTGCTGCCAGGACTTTGTCAGGTATTATCACTTGTGTTGCTGCCAGGGTTGCTGCCACTGCTGCTGCAGTAGCTTTTGCTGTTGCAGCCGCTGCCACTGAGAACGCTGCTTGGGAATGGGAATCTGGGCCAGGAATCTGCCTCTGCCCCCGTGGCTGGGACTCAATCTGCCTCTGGGCCCCGCTGGGAACTTAAGCCTTATAGCTTTTAGTAAGACCACATACTTGGAACTCTTTGCCTTCGAGACTGATGCATTTATATAATAAACAACTTTGTAATAACCAGAAACTGCTCTTGGCTCTTTAAGACCATATACCCATGAACACCTTGACAGTTCCTGGATTGTGTGGAAGGTAACTTCCAGGCACAGCCTGGTAAGTCAGCCTAACAAGGGGTGGTGCTCTGCTAAAACCAGAGAAGATGGCTGGTGACAGATGTGGTGGGTGGAAGTGTCTTGGGCATAGCAGCCCCAAAATGAGTTTTTAATTCTCAATGAAGTAAGGAAGGAGTCAACAAAATATCAACCTTGGTGTTCCAGAGGGTGGATTCCAGCCTGTTCAGGGCACTGTTTCTGAGATCCTCTAGTGAAACAGCCTTTAAAAACACAAGGATCCAGGAAGGTTGGACGTACTTCAGGAAGGAAATTGTAGAGGTGCAGGAGCAAGCCGTACCTATTTCCCAAAAGGCAAGCTCTCAGGGAAGACTGGCCTGCCTGAACAGGGAGCTTTTGCTGGAACTCAGGAGAAAAAAAAAAAAGAGACTTTATCACAAGAAAGGGCAGGTAAGTCAGGAAGAGTACAAGGATGTCATTAGGTCATGCAGAGAGAAAATTAAAAATGTGAAAGCTCAGCTAGAACTCAATCTGGCCACTGCTTCGAAAGATAATAAAAAGTGCATTTTTAAATACATTAACAACAAAGTGATGGCCAAGGAATATCTCCATCCTTTATTGTATGCAAAGGGGAACATTGTAACCAAGGATAAGGCTGAGGCACTTAATGCCTCCTTTGCCTCAGTCTTCAACAGAAAGATGGGTTATCAACCAGCTCCCTGAGCTGGTAGATGGGGACAGGAGCAGGAGAGAAACTCTGTAATCCCGGCAGAATTAGTTAAGTGACCTGTTGTGCCATTTAAGACACTCACAAGTCTACAGGGCTGGAAATCCACCTGAAGATACTGAAGGAGCTGACAGAAGAGCTTGCCAAGACACTCTCCATCATTTGTCATCAGCCCTGGTTAACCACAGAGGTTCCAGATGTTTGGAAGCTAACCTGTGTGATGCCCACCTACAAGAAGGGTCTGAAGGAGGATCCAGGGAACTACAGGCCTGTCAGCCTGACCTTGGTGTTTGGGAAGGCTCTGGAACATATCTTGAATGCGATCACACCACACATGCAGGACAACCAGGGGAGCAGGCCCAATTAGCACAGGTGTAGGAATGGCAGGTCCTGCCTGACCAATGTGATCTCCTTTTATTACCAGGTGATCTGTCTGGTGGATGAAGGAAAGGCTGTTGATGGACCTTGACTTCAGCAAAGCCTTTGATACTGTCTTCCACAGCATTCTCCCAGAGAAGCTGGCAGCCTGGGGCTTGGGCAGGTGCACTCGTTGCTGGGTTAAGAACTGGCTGGATGGCCGGGCCAAGAGAGATGTGGTGAATTGTACTACATCCAGTTGGTGGCCAGTCACTAGCTGGGTTCCTGAAGACTCAGTATTTAGGCCAATTCTGTTTAATATCTTTATTGATGATTTGAATGAGGGGATCGAGTGCACCATCTGTAAGTTTGCAGATGACACTAAATTGGGCAGGAGTGTTGATCTGCTGATCTGCAGAGGGACATGGACAGGCTGGATAGAGAAGCCGAATCCAGCAATATGAGCTTAAACAAGGTCAAGTACTGGGTCCTGCACTTGGGTCACAACAACCCTCTGCAGTGCTACAGGCTGGGGAGAGAGTGGCTGGAAAGCTGCCTGCTGGGAAAGGACTTGGGAGGTGCTGGTTGACAGCAACTGAACATGAGCCAGAATGTGCCCTGGTGGCTAAGAACACCAATGGCATCCTGACCTGTATCAGCAACAGTGTGGTCAGCAGGACCAGGGCAGTGATTATCCCCTTGTACTCAGCACTGCTGAGGCTGTGCCTCAAGTACTGTGTCCAGTTGTGGGCCTCTCACTTCAAGAGAAACATTGAGATGCTGGAGAGAGTCCAGAGAAAGGCAATGGAGCTGATGAAGGGTCTAGAGAGTAAGCCATATGAGGAGTGGCTGAGGGAGCTGGGGTTGTTTAGCCTGGAGATAAAGAGACTGACACTTCCTTTTATAATGCTAAGAACACCATTCATACTGAAATCTGAACTCTGACATTAAGCAAATGTAACTTCATGAAGTACCACACAAAAGCCTCTTCTGACGCCATTAATAAATTCAAATGTGGGAAAAGCCTTATTTCATACATCTTATAAACTGAAGGAATCAGCTGTTCCTCACAGAGTTAGGAGACAAGAGAACTTACATTGACTCATGATCAAATTTGTTGTGTTATGAAATAGAAACACACATAAAAATCTGATGCTTCTTTTAGACTTCATGCTGCTGTATGATAAACTTTTAGGATAAGACTTTTATATGAATATTCCAGGTCTATTTATGCCCCCTCCACTGTAATTTCAATGTGACACATTAATGTAATCCATGCAATGCTCTTGACTGCTATGATTCATATAGGCCTGCAGGCAAATCAATGAAAATAAGGGCAGGTGATTATGTGAGATATTCCTAAACTGTGACAGTATTAAGGCAACTAAAGCTGAAAACATGCACCCTAAAGGAAAAGTTGCCTGAATAATGACACTATTTCTCTGAGCATAGTCCTTGCCAAGTTACTCTGATGCTCCTCCTTATAAAAACCCAGGGCTCTATATCAAAAGCTCATAGAATGCAAAGTAGTCAAAAGACAGATTTATTACTTGTAGCTTTGTGTCTTTTTATAACTTTTATCCTTCTGTTTTCCTCGAGAGGAATTTTATGAACAAGATACCTACTAAGGTTGATAACTACAATGCAAATTCTGGATGCTGCAAGAAGTCATATTGACTGTTCAGTAGATGCCATTGCTTCCTCAAATTTAAATTAATCTCAGCTCCTCAGCAGGTTGTTAGGAGGCTATCAGAGATGTCTCTCTATAAAAGTAGCAAAACTACATCTTGATAATCTCAGGTATTCTTCACATATTTTTCATAGCAGTAAGAATAAAATGGTTCAAGTAGTTCTGTTCTACCTTTCTTAACTTGGTCCTCCTCTTCCTGCCCTCAGCCACTGTCAGCAGTACTGTGGACTATGATACATTTGCCACATCCTTCAAAAGGAAGTTGCATTTCAGTAGTGCCTGAAATGGTGTCCACATAAAGCACTGCAGTCCTTACAGACAGTGAAACAATATAAATGCAATGCTTATGATGAAGTAAAACTGTGTAATTAAGTGCAAGTTGTAATTAACAGGGCTACAAATACAAGTCCAATGCTTTCTTTTCCCATAACTTACCAAATTGTTTCTAAATCTGCTCTGAATTTAGGATGAGATGACATTGTTTAAAGCAAGTTTTTCAGATTCAAAGTAGCATATTGATATAGAACTTCTCATTCTAACCTTCAGCTACTTATACTTTTGTTTCAGAATAAATATGCATCTGTGAATGCCTGAAAATCTCTCTCACAGTGGCAGACTTCTGGGGAATCACTGCACATGATTACAACACTGGTCTAAATATAAACATTTCAGGGTCATGTTTGGGTAAGAAAAAAATAGACAATTTTACCACAGTGATACTATGGTAATACTACTTGTGAATATGGACAAGGAATATTTTTCCTTACCAGCTCTGAAAGCAGCATTTAAAAGTATATGAAATCTATTAAAAATCGCAGATCAGAGCAAGAATTTCTCAACCCCTGGACAAAGATGGGGGAGAATTCAGCTGGAGTGTTCAGAAATCATATAAATAGACAGACATGTACTGCTCGAAGCAGTATCCTTCTAAAAGCCAATCATCCTTAATAGGAATCAAGCTTGGTCAATCAAAAGGGCTTTTTTTTTTTTTTTTTTTTTTTTTTTTTTTTTTTTACAGCCACCTTGCTACATCGACCAGGCTCTCCACAGAGAGAGAAAACACTGACAGTTTCACTAAAAGGTTACATTGCTGCTGCAGGCAACACTGGGCACCGCTCTAGGCTCCGCAGTCACATGACGTCAGAGGCAGCTTTGCTGAGCACAAATCGCTGCGGATTCAGCGCCTTACGTAAGGGCATCAAGTGACCTTCCCTGCTCCCCCTCCCTCACCCTGCTGAGCAGGACCCCTCATCCCAGCACCCACAATCAAGTATTAATAGCCAAACCCATAGAAAGGATCAGTGGAATGCAGAGCAGAAATATAGGAGAGATCCCAGGAGCTGACACCTTTCCCCTGTATCCCTCCCCACTGTTGTCCCCTTTTTTTTGTGTTTTTGTGGTTTTTTTCCCCTTCTCTCTCTCTTTTTTTTTTTTTTTTCTTCTTTTGGGAAAAGAAATGTGGAAATAAGAACAATTTACTGTAGAATTTGGGTTCCAAAATCAAGCACTCTACATCCAGAGCACCTAGACTGCATTACCTGTCTCAGATTCAGCCTAAGCCTGGTCCCCAGATGGGCACTTTCTTGAGAGAGGTGGCTCTTGTGCTATGCTGCATCCTATAGGATGGGTCTTGTGCTGTTCAGGAGCAGCTGGGAAGTGCTGGGCATATTCTAGGATATGATAACCCCTAGGAAATCTGCCTGTCTCTGGTCAGAGAAGATTTTTGCAACAATCCCACACCTCCCCTTCCTAGTATGCAGTGCATGCTCCACACTATTATGCTTTGAAGTTCTTGTCAATATATACCCTTTCAGAAGGAAAAAAGTAGTTCTGAATATCTTTTTCATAGTAGTGAGTCTGTTCATTCTAAGAACAAAACAAACAAAAACAAAACTACCAAACCAACCGACAAACAAACAAATAAAAAAGAAAAACCCCTCTGAGGAATACTGTTTAAACACAAGAAAGAAAACACAAAGTCCCAGCAAATTCATTGGACCCTGCAAAACTTCACCTCCACATGAGAACAACTTGGAAAGCCATCACTATTACATTTAAGGGATATCATAAGGGAATCAATCAGGTAATCAAAGACATTAGGAATGTGAATGCAACTCAGCCAACATGGTAATTTAGAAAAGCATTTGAAGCAGCAGCAGGGGAATTCACCCTATTAACTTGTACAGGATAGAAAGTCCAGGAAGGAGTGATTATTGCACAAGTGAAATAATGAAATATTTTTTCCACAACATGTCATAAAATGTTGAGCTTTAACTTTCCATCACTTTACCCCATCTAATTTCTACCCTATGCAATCATGGCCAGATAATTTCAATGCAATTACTTCTCCTGTGAGCAGATTTTACATTATAAAAAGATGCCAATAGATTAAAGGTACCAACAGAGAAAGAGGAGAACTGAAACATAAATACACATCTACATGTTCACAGTTCAGTAAAGTCGAATCGCATTAATAAATATTTAGACATTAAACTCCAAGGCGACTTAATGTCTAGTTATCAACATAAAAACCTGATAAGAAGGTCTGAAAGACCTTCAGATGAACTGGAGCCCTTTACCCTGCCCAAAAGGTGTAACATGTTTTGCCAGTTTTCTGTGTCACAAGGTAAACTAAACAGATTTTTCTATCAGTTTCAATCCAGAACATACTTCAGTAAGACTTGTTGTAGATAACCAGCTATGAAGAAAGTGAATAGTCTGTGAACAGAGATTTTTAACCTGAAATAACAGAGCCATTCCAAACACTCCCTTCAAGAAACTTATTGTCTGAGGGATTTTCTTCTCTCTTCACCATATCATTCCAAATCATAAATCTGGAAACTCATACACAGCTGTCAAACAGTTGAAGAACCTTAGCAGTAGCTGTGATATGAAAGGTAATGAACATTCAACTCCTCAAAGTACACTTCTTAACTTGCCTAACTTAAAGGAAGTAGATATTCCTCCAAAGAGTCAGGAGATGTCCATATCAGGAGAATACATTGTATCCTATACACAGCAAGGGACAGGGCAGGAAAAACTCTAGCTTGCCCCTTGTTCAGCAACAGCATGGCCATTTCTTCCAAGCTTGCAGGACCTAGATCTCCTTTTGTAGCCAGAGTTCCTCCTTTCTCTTCTTGCGAAGTACTATAGTGCACCATAATCAGATATAAATATGCTGTTACATATCAAGCAAATTACAGTCCAAAAAACCCCCTTAAGCCCAAGGAAAGAACAACTTTCATAAAGTCAGAGAGACATGATGGATACGGTACTGTCCTGAAGTACCAACTCACACTGCTTTATTACTGTGTGTTATAATCTTTTTCTGTGGGATTCAGAGAGCTTGATCTTTGTATGCTGCACAGAGGTCATTGCAGTGACATCTACAAATTTTAACTGTAATTTGAGGTGAGAGCTGAGTAATTCAGGAATGATATCCTTTTGAGAACAACAAATCCGTTCAGCTGCTGTTTAATAATCTACATAAAAAACTGAGCAAGAGTCCATAATTAAGGATAATCAGGATTCCCTTATTCAATACTGGATATTATTTTTTTCCTATCGACAAGATTTGCACTTTTGAAGTCCATTTTTGTTTAAATTGACCTTTCAGTCAGTAAGTGCAACTTCCATGTGATTAAAACCCATTATAATAAAGGATTTCCTTACTTTGGAGAACAATTTCCAATGCCTTTCAAGAAGCTTGTGTAATGTTGGCCTTTAAAATGCAATTATTATACCTCCTTTTGTTAGAATTGCTGTGCTAATAAGGAACTGCATTGTATTTTGCATTAAAATTCCCCATAGACTTTGAAAGATAAATTCTGGTTAAAAAGTCGATTTTTTCATCAATGAATATGACAGCAAGAACTTAATTCCCACAGCCTGGGTTGTGTATATCAATATATTAGACCTCAAAAGTTTTTGTGCTTTTGTTTTCTTGTTTGGTTTTGCTTTTTTTAAATTGTAAATTGAGACAGTTTACCCTTGGGTAATATGATGAAGGACTTGGCCATTTCGAGAATTTATTTCTTGTCCAGATTAGTTCACATTTATGCCCTTTTCACATGTAGAGGGAGAAAACAGATACAGGAGAATGTTACTGGAAAACTGAAAACACATCTGGGCATACAGTGAGACCTCTATTATGTATTCTCAACATTTGCTGGGTAGTTTACAGGACTGTTCTCGTAGCTCCCAGGTTAGAAGGGTCTTCTGATACATCTTTAGTGGTTGAGCTGGTATCAGAATAGTGTATCTTAATTTTCTGTATCTTTTCCTTAGAGATCAGATAATCACTTCCCAGATGATAATATGGTCTCTGATAGGAAGATGTTGTTACTTTTGTAAGTCAAATGAACACTTGAAAAAGAAGTTTTGTTGGACTGAAGCATCTGCTCAGTTGCTTTTCTTTCTTGAAAAATAAGAGGGCTTTTTGTAAATAAACCTATTTTCCACAACTATGCTCACCCAATGTTTGCTGCTCTGGTTCAGCTCTTCTGCACTGAGCTGTTCTGCTGACTCACTGTGTCCCTGGACAAGGTGAGTCCCCTCACTGCCAGCTCAGGAAAAGGCTGAGTACAGAAAAGGAAATACACTCACTGTCACTGTTCATGGAATCTGTGGGAAGGAGGATGCTGCCAGGAAGAAAACTTAAGAGCAGCTGAGCCTAGCTGGAAGCCCTTGCTGAAGGTTACCAGCATCTTAGTTATATTTAATAAGGCATAGGGGAGCACAAATATAGACATAAATTGAGAGCCTCCATGCACATAGTTGTACCAGTGAAATATTCACACTGATTTTTGTCAAGAACACAAGAGCATTTTCTTACTGAAAAAAAGTATTGGCTGTACTGCTAGCAATATGTAGCATTCAATTTATACTCATCCCTATAAACTGAACCCTTGGTTTTCTTATAAAATAAAACCCCAAAACCTGATTTCTGCCATTGGAAAGACCAAATTGCTGCAGAAAATCACAATCAAAAAATATGTATTTTTTTATTGCTTATAATTTGATATTTCAATTATCCTGCTGTCAAATGTCTAAAGCTGTTGTTTGACTTAGAGGATTGGAGGCTGTTGCAACAAAGGAAGGAGGCAGATTTAACAGCTAAATGAATACCAGATGGCTGACCAAAAAGCATAAGTGTAAGGGTGCACAGAGAGACCAGACTTGGGTGGGTTTGTGTAACTTTGCTAGAGCAGAAGCTCTATCCTGACTAGTGAAATCCCTCTCCAGCTCTTGTGGGCATGCTAACATGGCTATACAGCTCTCAAAGACATAGTTTTGGTATCACTGCACTGAGTTTATTTTACTACACAGGCACACTTGATTACAAATTTGCTTAAATGCTAGCAACAGAAGTACTTATAGAAAGGAGTGGCAACTGTAAAAATAAAGGCAACTGTAACCAGAGACAAAAAATCCTTTGGAAATTAATATTTTCTGTTACAACAGGCTTTAAGGAAATTATGATGACTTGGGTTTTAGCAAAGTAACCTTTGCTAACTCAGAAAATTATATTTCAAGGAGCCCTTAACAATACAGCACACTAATTGTCCCTGTGAATCACAGCCTTATTTGTTAGAAGTCTTATTGACTACAAACAGGTAGTATACAAGGTTAAATCAGGATTTTGTGTTGTTTTATAAATACTCATATGCAAGAGTGAAATACTGCATCAAGCCCCTAAAGTATATCATGTGAGAAAAAAGTGAAATTAGTCAGCATTTCTCAGAGAAAGCAACTGTCACTCTCCCAAATTAAACATGCATATAGATATTAATCAGTGATGGGCAAGGGATGTATAGTTCTGCTCTTTGACCCTTTTTTTTCCACCTACAGCTCCACTAACAGTTTCCCTTGAAACATTCCTTATAATTTTTCACTTTTATTCTTTGTTTTACCCTTTTACTCTGTAGCAGCGTTCCCAAGATTTCTGTTTTCATGCTCTGTCCTTAGTCCAACTCTTCTTCCTTTCTCTCCAAAGAAGTAATTTTCTCAGCTTGTTTTCCTTTTACCAACTTATGATCACCTCTTCTTTCAGGATAAGTGCTTTTGATCTCCAACTAAAAATCTCCATTGCACAATCTAACTTGGTACTACTTCTTAGATTCATTGCTTCAATTAAACAAAAGCTCCTCTCATAACCAGAGACGTACGTTTTTGGCTCTTAATTACACATCCAGCTCCATAAATTCCTCTTTCTAGTTTAATTACAGTATATTTTTTCCCACTGATAATTTATTCAAACTACTTTATTAATAAATTTTTAAAAGCTACATGATCAGTTAAAATATTTTTAATTGATTTTAAAAAAATATAGTCTGTTTATAGCAAGTGAGGGACCATGAATACAACAGAGAGGTATACAATTTGGAGGTTAGCAAATCTGAATGAAAAATAATTGAAGATCTTTTTAAAAAGGGCACTAGAGCAGTAGCTATCTTTGAAAAAATTACAATCTGTTCTAAAATTAAAAAGATTACGAAAATCAGGTTAAATTCAGAAGTATACATTGTTTCCACATGAATTATTCCTTCAGCTGTAACTAGACATGCTCACACTTTGATATTGTTTCCTGCTACATGGAGACCTCCCTGTGCAATCACAGCAGCCCAAGCCAGCCTCTCATGAGTGAGAATCACTCCCATATTGATGCAAGAGTTAAACAGTTTCATATTAGTAAGGCCTCTCTTGGGAGTAAGTCACAGGAGACTTGTATCTTTTCAGGAATATCCTGCTACTGTTTGATCTGGTTAACATTAAGGAGCAAAACTCGCTTCAGTGCTTTTCTTGCTGTGCATCTCTCATCACATGGTGGAAAAACAAAGAGGTTTTTGGGAAGGACAATGAAGACAACTCTAAAAGAAAAAGCTTCAGCATCAATCCACCCCCAGTAATAATCAACACATTTGATTCTTAACAGAATCAAATAATAACTGCCTGAACTGGGAATTGCACTACAAACTGTGGTGAAAATTTTATCAAAGAATGGCTTTGTATTATTTTTCATTTTCTGGGCCATTCCTTTTTTTTTTTTTTTTTTCTCCTCTGAAGTAGAGTCTATGAATACATAAATCAGGGCTTCAAGCTCTTTATCTGAACTTAGCAGACCTCAGAATGATCAAGGCACAATGCTTTCAAATCCTTGGTAGCAATATACAGCTTCTGTTCTTTGTTAACAAGTTGTAAAGCACTAACTGCTAATTCATTACATGAAATGTTCATTAGCAGTGTATAAATCAGTCAGGAAGAGTTTGGAAAAACTAATTCATACTGAATTTTAAAAAAATTTTAAAAACTCATAATGAATTTTAAAGTGTTATTTTTTTCACTTATATCTACTGGGATTTTGTTTCCCCTTATTGGTGGAAAGGGATTGGTTTGAAATACACTTTGAAGACTCATTGTAGAGTGTCTCCCTTGGATTCTCTTAAACCAAGACAACATTAGAATCCAAAGTTTTGAGGCAGCATGGAAGAGAGGTTACAGAAGACAGACTTGTGAGTCAAATTTTTATACGTTCAGATAACAGTTTTTGCTTTCTAGGAATTTATGGAGGATGTGAGCCAATACTGTAAAAATGTAAGCCTTTTCTCATCAGTGATGGATGATACTAAGCAGAATATATGGCAGCTGTGTAACTCCACTCCAATGTACTTTAGCAAACCTAGAGAACCAGAAGCATGGGTCTCATTGCCATAGCACAACGGGTTCCCAGACACTTGTAAAGAGAGCTGGATACCACCATGCAATGCTGCAGAGCACACAGCAGATATTCCCAAATGGCCTAGTTTACATGCTCCTCCAGTGCAGATGCTTCCTCCAAAGAAACCTGGAGATAAAATCACTGCTCTATCCTAAAACTCACTGAACAATATGTTAAATGTCTTAGGAAAAACAAACAAACTGAAATGCAATCCCAAGCAGGTGTTTGAAACCCATTCCTGAAACAGCAGGCTTGGGCTCCAGTGTTTGGTAGACACATACCAACAAGGACCACTTTGGACCACCTGTTCTGGAAACCAGTACATATGAGGATATTGAAGAAAGACTGCCATGAAATCATCTGAATACAATTTTTGAAATTATATTTCCTGTCATAAGCCTACTAGAAATGCTTTGACACATACAGAATCCTGGATGTTTTTAAGGTTCTGGAAAAAAAGTGATGACAAGGTGCCAGATAATTCAACTTTGGGTTGCCAGGTGGAAAGAACACATAAAATGAGGAGATAGATTGTAGAATGTGATACATTCGTCTTCTGTTCAACTCCAGCAGCTTCAGTCTTTGTGTTTTACACCTCTCATTTCAGGTGCAAGAGAACCACAGTGCTCCAGACAGAGTCATACCACTCAGTCAGAATTCACTGGAGGCTCAGTGCTGATTCAAGAGCGTGTATCTGTACATTAAATGCATCCCACCAATGAATTGTTATTCCTCCTTATTTTCTACTGGAGTCTGAATATTTTCATTTAAAAACAGAAAGAAAATCCACATGAATAAAATCAGTAAAGACCTGGGCATTTGAAGAGAGGCATACAAAATTCTTCAAACTAGTGAAAATGAAGTAACAAATATCCTTACAGGTAGTTGTTTCAAGATAACAAGATACAAGATTTTATTCATATGAGCTCTTCCAATTTGACTCACTTCCCTTTGATGTTTACAAGAAGGGAGAGGAAGTGGTAAGTACTGTAAACTACAGTGAAAATTAGCAGTTTCAATTATATTTCACCTCAGAAAATATATCTATAGTAATGCAAGGCAGTGTTTCTGTACAAACCACTGCTCAAGGCATAATGGTTCCAGTTATGTTTACTATTTCCACCTGACTTCCATCATGGCACTTTTATTCAACTTCTTTCCCCATTCAGGAGGAGGTCAACAGGGTTACAGGAATGCTGGAAAAATATCTTATGAGTAACAAGCAGCTGTGAAATAAACCTCATTTGTAAGGGGCCTGAGTTAGCAAGATCATACTGGGGTCAGCAAGCAAGCACACCTAGTCCTTAAGTAAGTTGGTACTGGGAAAATGTGTTAGTTTAATGTCTGGAGCATGTTTTCTATTTAAGATCACAGCCATTTAAGATCATAGCAGCTTTCAACATGGGGTTATCAGCTGGATATAGGGTGGCACCCCATAATCACATCACACCACTGTGCTTTAGTGAAGTAGCATAGATACGTCAGAGCAACATTAGACTCATTGCAGGCATGTACTTAGTAATCTACCACACCCTTTTCCTCAGCTTATTCCATGGTCTTTATTCCATGGTCTTTACAACAAAAGCAATATTTATTCAATAAATATCTCACTCCTCTGGCTGTGTCTATAGCTTAGGCATTCAGGTTCATCCTGTTCCTGATGCCCACACACTCCTCTCTGGGAATAACACATTCACTGAAATCAAAACACGTTCCCTGGATTCAGACATTACAATCAAAGCTTGAGAGCAAAGCTGTGAGCAATGAACACATAAAATCATTCCAGCCTTGGCAGAAGACAATAGTGTTCAATTCAATAAATAATTCATGCCCGAATTTAATAATTAAGGGCTATATTGTGCTTTGAGACAGTCCTATCCTAGGAGTAGCTCACAGATACAGCACCAAGCTTGGCACCTTCTGGAGCCTCCAAGGACTGTCAGAGCAGGGCGAGCTGACACCTGGCTTGAAGAGGTCCTTTTCTCCTCATTATTGATCTGAAAGCTAGAATCTCACCCACAGTCCACACACTGCAAACAAACAGCCATTAGAAGTGCCACACTATTCTGTGAAAAGGAAACCAAGTGTCTGCCATCTGCAAACTACTGAGGCTGGTTGTAACTGAAGATAGCACTTCCAGCAAATGACATCTTAAGGTTGGAAATTTCCATTCAGATCCTCCCACTTCCCCCCCCGAATAAATCTTGACATTATTATGCCATGTCACAATAGATCAAGTTGTGTTACATGTTGTCTAGCTTTGTATGTGACAAGTAGTGAGAGATATTAATATTGCCCAACTGACCAAAATTTAGGGAGGAATAAGCATTATTACAGTCTGTCTCTAAATGACAAAAATATCATAAATGACAGGGTATTTTATACTATTGTTTTATCCCTCTCCCCTCTGTGGAGGCAAGGAAAGATACAGCCTCCTTGTGGATGCTCAAAAATCCAGTCTAGCAGGAAAGACCATTGCATGCAAGGAAGAAAAGGGTTCAGCAAAAGTCAAAGAACTTGAAAATATCTAAAAATGTTTCCCTTCAGGCATTAACAATTCCAATGGCTCATATTTTGCCTAAAACTAACAAAAAAATTGATTTTTTTCATAATTGAATTCATATCAGCTTTCGGATTCAAGATTGTACAAGATAAATATTTATAAACTGGCTTTTGCAACTTATAATATTATAAAACAGACCTTCATTAGCAAACCATGACAGTGGTTTAGAGAATGAAAACTTTGATGATTAAGAAGATAAAGAAATCCCCCTTTCATTATAATGGGATTTTCTTTATTTTCTGTATTAAATCCATCAAATGCACAAAACTGTTCATGCTATAGGATGAACTCAAATTTCAGTCTCAAATTGATGAGATTTAATTCCTTCCCATTTAAAATCACCTCAGTGAATTTAAATGTCCTTATATAGATACCCTAAATCAAGCCACAACTTATGGACCCAAATTTTAATTTTGTGTGATGATTAAATTTTACATATAGAGTTCCCATGGGTTGAATGGACACTGAGCTCTCTTTGGACATATCAATTAGCTTGTAAAAAGTGTACAATCAAGGTGCCAAACTTTGGGTAGGATAGGTCTGTCATTTTTATTCTAGTTTAAAAATTGCTTCTGTAAGAAAACCAAAAAACTTCTTAGAAAGCACCATAAGCAGAAATATTATTTATTACATGAAAATGAAACTCATTATGAAAGGAGATACAAACTTTACAGTCCTCCTAAGGGAGTAAAGAGCATGTGCAACCGTGCCTCTCAGGAAGAGACAGCAAAGAGTCAACACTCAACAAACTCCCTTACCAATATCCCTATTGCAAATCTTACTGCAATTAATAGGGTAAATCCTTTTTCAGTCAAGGTCTTTTCTACAAGTGGATTCACTGGAGTCTTGGCTGGTGCAAATGAAGGTTTTCTTGCAGGCTCAACTTTGGCATAATCCAACACAACACAGACCAATCTATTGGAACAAGAGACACAAGCCCACTGGAAAGGAAACTTCAATATTTCTGGTGGTCATGGGACCCCACAGGTCCAATAACTTCACCAGAAAATGTTTTCACATGCATTAAAAGCTATGATGCAGCTTTGATCTGAACTACATGAGGACGCATTTCTTCAGGCTTTGCAATTACCACGTCACACACTATTAAACAATAAATAATACATAATTTGATTTTTCTCCCCCACCTACATGTAAGTATAAATATACATATGTGTATAAATATATAAATGTAAAAATGTATGAATATGTAAATATATATATGTGTATATATGTCTGTGTATATGTTATGTATACATGTGTATATAAATGTCTGAGGTATGTGCAGAACTGAGGACCAACTGGTGCAAGGCTACCATCTGTGGAATTATGATAGAAGGCACTTCTGTTCCTGAACTAAATGGTTTGTTTTGTCCTACTGATATAATTTTGCTTTTTTCCCTGCTTGGTCAAAAGCTGAATTTTCAGGCAATTTTCCCTTTGCAGGGAAAACTACCTATATTTTAATCAAATTTTCAGACATTGTATCTGGTAATACATAGCTCACTTTTACTACATGTCATCTAGGTGGCTCAGAGTTTGCAGGTATGCTGCTTTGAAGAAAATAAAATAGCAGGCTGCCAGAGCACATTTATCCTACCTGTGACTTGGCCTCATAACAGCTTTTCCAACAGAGAACGATTCTGATATTTCAAGAAAAATACAGAAATAAGTAAAAATTATTCTCCTAAATAAAACATACAATCATAGAAAATTCAAAGATTTTTGACCCACTTCTGAGGCAGAGTCCAGTGATATCTGCCATCCTTCATGTATGTCCACTAGCCTGATTTTCTTGCCACTGGCAAATATGAAGAATCAGATTTTTGCTGCTAATATGCTTTTTATACTTTATATTATGTAGAGGGTTACAGCATTTAGAGAGACTCACTTTGGAAGAGGTTCTGATCTACCTTCCTACATGGGAGCTTGATCCATCTTGACAGACTGTAAGAAAGGTTTGGTTCTCTAAATTAAATAGTATAAAGCTGTGAAAAGACTTATGTTTAAACTACCCTTATTGACCTCTGAATTTTGCCTTCAGTTAAAGATTATTTTGTACCTCAAAATCGTACAGAATAATAGACCTCAAGACATCATTTTTTCCAATATTTCTGCACTGAAACAGGAAACACAAATCCATACCAACTCTGACACCTTGGCCCGCCTGTTCTACAAAACACAAGTAAATAAACCACAATCTAAATATTACATTACTTAGTAGCCCATTTCAGTGCTTTGTTATCATTAAAGGCAACATTTTTTCTAATAAGCAGCCCAACTCCTTCTTCACAGTAAGCTGTTTACACCTTATCCTACAGCCAGATGAAGACACCTGATCACCACCATCTTTAAAAGAAAGCAAAAGCAAGTAGTTTCACACTTGAGACTTGCCACATCTGCACTCGGTATTTTGTGTTCTAAGACAACTCAATACCTTCAACCCTTAGCTGTGTATCATTTTTGTCCCTGAACCTCTGTGTACATCTGTGTATTTTCAAAGAATTGTTGCCAAATGCTATATAAAGGACAACAGCTGAGATGTCAATATCTCTGGCTTGAGTAATTTATCTCCTGTATTTTCACAAACATTTCTTCACTAGCTCTTGCACATGACAAAGTGAAACTCTTCCTTGACCTCACCTTGTACTGTTGGCTTTAGTTCGTTTTTACTGAATTTGACTTTGTTGGTTCTGTTTGCAAGATTACTTTGGATTCTCATCCCATCCTCCATTCTGCCTTGGGAAACCTGCACCAGTCTGAAGTCAGTTGAACAGATTGCCTGCTCCATCAAGGACTGATAGCTGCAGGGCCAAGCTGGCATGATGTTGGAGATATTAATCAGATGTTAGCCAGAGACAGATGTATCTGCATCTTATCAGAAGTGACAGTTTGCACCAAGATTCTCTTTACATAGATGTCCTCTTTGAGTCTGCTCACACTCTCCTCCTTAAAACAAGGATTTTCTGATATCCCCGAATTTACCCAGTCCCTGTAACGCAGCTGATGTTTTCGTTACATTTCAGTAACCAACATTCTTTCTTTTAGGCCTCCATTTCACAGGTACAAGATGTAAATATTGTTTTTCTCATGGAGCTTTGTATTCACAACAAACACAAATTCTTGGTGAGTTGTTTTGAGATGTGTTCAATACTTCTATACATAGGTTGCTTTCAAAGATACTGAAGTGATATTCAGACTGTTCTCCTATACCACTCCACCTGTCTCTTGTAACTCATAACGTGAGACAATTTGAAGTCATCTTCTGAGTATTCATGCCAAAAGTGCTCTAGAAGAAGCGTGGGTATTTACCCAAGATACCATATCTAAGCTACATGCCATCCAGCCCAGCATAAATTAAGACCTTTGTTTGATTTATAATGTTGCAACTCAGCATTTGGTTAATCTTTCTTTTTTCCTGCTTGAAACTCCCTCATCATGTCTACACTCTTTTATTAACTTCTCTCAAGGTTGTAAGCAGGATTCCTCTATAGGGCAGCTGTGATGGGCAGGTCTCCCTTCTGAACACTACTCAGAACCTTTTCCCAAGCCAAGCACTCTGAAGTTTCATTGGAAGTGTCAGACAACAATAAAAAGACCAAGGAGCTGACCATATTGCATAGGAAACATAGAAAAAAAAAAAATTAATGTAAGACAAATAATCAATAGGGGCAGAATGGCAGACCTTGTTTCACAAAATTACGTAAGATAGCAATTAAAGGAGAGCTATCTGTATTTTGAAGTAAGCCTTTTTTGAGCTTCTACTACTTTCCTAACAATATCTCTTTTTTGAAAAAATCTGCAGCTTTTCTCTGAAATTTTCCGACTTAAAAGGGAAAATAATATTTTTGTTAGTTTTGAAAATAGATGTTATTCAGGACTTATATCAATTATGCTGCTGAAGTATTTTGTTTTATGCATAGAAGTTAAACGGAAAATTAACTTCTAGTAGAAATGTTTAATTAAAGTTAGAAAAAGTAAATACCTGACTTTTTGATGGAGATTCAAGCTTTTTAAATAAGGGTTAGGGTTAGGCTCACAAACCAGTGAGAAGTAAAATTAGTTTGTTGATTTTGCTGTGAATTAATAGTATGATGAAAGTAATTTCAGGACAGGATGAAATAATTGAAAAAAAATATTCTGAATGCTTAATGCATTAAGAGGAACTTTTCAGTTGAAAACACAGTTTGTTCTCAACTTAGAAAAGAGTTTCAGTGGGAAAAGGTTTACCACCCATAATGATTTTATGTTCCTCACAATTTATACCACAGGAACTACTTGTAGAATATTCAAATTGCTTTGTCACTGAGCTGTGATTTGAAATTGCAATTAAAAATAAAAATTTTTTGCACATCACAAAAGATGACCTTCAGAACACTAGAAAAATAGGGCTTGGAATTGGGGAAAAAAAAAGAGGTAACAAAGATGAAAGTTTTTTTAAAGTCGGTGACATCTAAAGACTTCCTGACATCTCTGCCCTGTAAGGGCAAAATTGCTAACACTAGCTTTTTATCATGTGAGCTGTGTAGGGTTAACAATTTTCTGTTGTCTCTTTTGTTCTCTCCACAGAGAAAAAACCTTGACCTCCTAATGAAAAATGCATGCAAGCACATAATATCAAAGGTATTTTTTGATTATCACTGGAATCAACCCAACTTCTTCATATGAAACTTCAGAGAAGGATTGATGGCATTACTCAAGAGAGGACATAAAAAACATTGTTTTTTGAGGTGCCCTAGCCTTAAGGGTCTCATGGGCACTTTTTCCCATCCCCATGTATTTTGAGGGTGGTAAAAAAAACAGAAGATAAATATGACATGCCCAAGAAAAAACAGTTATATGCTATGTACTCTTTTATGCTTTGATCAAAGCAGCACTGGGACAAAAACATATATTGCATGCTATTAATATTTCAAAATACTCCAGTAGTTTTAACAAATCTTTGAAACAGTTTCAGAGATAATGTATAGATATTCCATTTGCTAACATCCTGAAGGCAAAAGGATACCACAGACTACTTAAATGCAGGTCTTCAGATATCTATGCCGCAGCAGAAGAGAGCTTTACCAGTAGATTCAGAGTAGGTCTCCATTTTGGCATTCAATATGTTAACTGCATATTAAACACTAAAAAGAACAGACATTGCAAAGTACATGCTGCTAGCAAAGTCAGTAAAAAATTATTAGGTGAAGAACATATGGGAGTCTATCATGTGCTTCAGAGCATCTGTTTGGTCAGGAAAATAAAGTAAACCAAAATAAAAGTAAAATAGAAGTAAAATAGAACTGAGAGCAAAATACACTGCAAAAGCGTGAATATATTAAAAATCTAAAAATGTAAATAGTTAAAAATCTATCCAGGTTTATTAAGCATGAAGTCATACTGTCTGTGAAAAGGGAATGGT
This sequence comes from Illadopsis cleaveri, assembly GCA_013399915.1. Classification (NCBI taxonomy): domain Eukaryota; kingdom Metazoa; phylum Chordata; class Aves; order Passeriformes; family Timaliidae; genus Illadopsis; species Illadopsis cleaveri. The sequence goes on along the minus strand of VXBB01019571.1, from coordinate 372,956 downwards.
GGAAGGGAAAGTACAAGCCTGCTAATACCCTTGGCATGTGTTTGCTCTGGCATCAAAATCCTCTTAAAGATACACGTATTGTGAGTCATAAAGTCTTGGTTCAGCCAAACTCTTTGGTGTGCACTTACCTTTAAACTCATCTGATGTGAGCATAGATTGTTTTGGGGTTTTTTAGTAGTTTGATTTATTATTTCTAATTTGAAGCAAAGCACATTTTATTAAGTCTATGCTTGGGATCCATATAAGAAACCAGACCAATATGAATTTTTGCTGCCTCAGATTCATCCTTGATCATGGACTGGAGCCCTTCCTGAGACTGGCTCTTTCCAGAGAAGACTCCTCGCAGCTAGAGTCCTCTGTATGACAATTTCAGGTAACACTACCTCCTTAGACAGCTGAAGTAACATGCAATCCACTGCTATTTTGTGAAATATAATCAGTCATTTATCAAGTACCATGACAACTGTATTAAATATCGTAAATACTTTGTCAACAAAGAAGCCAATGAAGGGATGGCCCAGAGCCCACATGGGTAACATGAAAATAATGTAAGTAGTGGTAGCCACACATGAAAGGTGGATAAAAATGTTTCCAAAGTCTTTTCTCAGATTTGACTTTGTGAATTACCCTGAAACAATTAAACTTTTTGTTTAGATGCCTACTTTTTGCATTTCCCTTTTTTTTCACCTGATGCTTTTGGAATCAGAAACAGTGGTTGTCCTAGATAACTGAACATCTTAGTCTATCTCTCAAGGTAGCATGATTCTTAGAAAGCAGGTAAGCAGGTCATACATATAATGATACATGCTGTATTTACCTGTGTGATGCTTAAATAAATTTTCAACAAGGTTCCACATGTCTGTGGGACTCTGCCAGGGAACAGAAGCTGGTGCAGCAAGAACATTACACTTAATGTAGGTAAAGTCACTAGCAGCCAGCCAGGTTTTCACCTGTATAAGATAACCAGCATAAAGCCAGTGAAGCCAGCAAGCTTACATGAGCTTACAGCACCTGAGAATATATCCCTGTATTTCCACTTCAGGTTGCAACATGTTACCTTCAAAATATTAGTTTTGATATATAACATACACAGGAAAAGTTTCCATAGCAGAAATCTAGCATCACAGTGGGTAAGGGCAAGATGTAAAGAAACAATCTTTCTGGGTCCTGAGCTCCCAGGCAGGAAGGTATGTGCTCCTTAGCTGAATACATCAATACAGCTTACACTTACCAATCAGCCATACAGTACACATAGAAAAAAAAATCTAGCTCAAGTTACTCCCACATAGTAAATGCTTGAAAAAGAAATTTCAAATATAATGAAAAATATCTCTAGCTCTCCATATAAAGTAAGTCCATGTGGAAAAACAAGTATGTCTGTGGGAAAGTCTTTTCTCCCTGCCATATGAAACAATAACATTGCTACCTGGTATATCATATGTGCAAGGATGTTACTTCTTGGTATTGGACTCTCCAGAAACCTTATAAGACCATGGACATTGCAAAGTTCATAAGTGCTGCAAATATGTTGAAGCAATTCCTAAGTTTTCTTAGTGTGCAAAGCAGGGTACCAGCATTTACTGACCCACCCAATATCGTGGGACCCCCTACTAATTTGGACCACAGGCTGACTAATAAGGGGATCTGGGTCTGAATCCTGACCTTCTCCACAGAGGCATTGCTCTTGCCTTGCTTCTCAACAGAACTGTTCATGAAGCCATTAATAAAGAAGGACCAATTCAGACCCTGATTAAGCTGTTGTTGAGATGAATTGACATGTTAAAAAACAAGCAAACAAACAAACAGCTCAACAAAAAACCCAACAGAAAATAAAAGAAAAAAAAAAAGAAAAAAAAAAAAAAAAAAGAACAAAGAAAAAAAGAAAAAAGAAAAAAAAAGCCAAACCCACAGTAATAGCTGAATTAATTTATGTTGTCTCAAAATTATTCCAGAGAACTGGCAAACCTGAGCCAAAAGCTGGGAAAGGGGCAGCACAGGCACTGAATTTCATGTAGGCATTTCAGGGATATTTCTCAGGAAGTCAGCCTGAAAACCATGAATGACAAAGAGGTACTGAGGTACCCAGTAGCTTTTTCCCTCCTCCATATTAGTCTCTCCTTGCTCTCAGTTCTTCCAACCAAGGAAAACTGCTGCTGATCTTCACTGCTGAAGATCATGCCCTGAGAATCATATCCTCCCTTGCAAGCACGAAAACTCAGAACTACAGTGTAGACATGGGTCAATGGCAACAATTCCCCTTTGCTGTTTGGAGGTCGTGAGCTTGCACTGAGAGTACTGTTGCTTCCACTTCTGGGTTAGTCAGTGAAAGAAAGACATGGGAAAACTAGAAGGAAGCCAGCAGACCACTGAAATGCTCAGTGGGCTGGAGCACTGGGCATGGGAAGGGAGCTGGGCTTCTTCAGCCAGGAAAAGACAAAGATTATAAGGGAAGGAAACCTGCTTTCTATTTCCAAATACCTACTAGTCATTACAGAGAAGACTGACCCAAGCCCTACTCAGAGGCTCACAAGAGAGGGGGATAGAGCAACAGTCATAAGCTGCAACAAGGGAAGTTTTGAGCAGATATAAAGGGATAAAACAAATCACCATGAGATGGTGAAATGTTGCAACAGACTCCTCAGTGAGGCTGGGCAACCTCCAACCTTGGAGATAGTGAAGACACAACTGGACACGGCCATTAGCAACCTACCCAAGATCTGACATTTTCCCTGCTCTGAGTTGGAGGTGGATGAGTCACCATCCACTGATGTCTGCCACCTTACTTTATTCTACATTCTACTGTGTTCTGAAATAAAGGATTGCTTGCTTGTCTGAATAACAATAAGAGGAAGAGGCAGGAATTGGAATGGGGACTGTACAGTGATTGAGGAATGCCCTGAGAAAGGCTCATCAAAGGAAAAAGAAGAGAAACTAATTGATCTCATTTTAAAAAAGCCCATGTAATGTAATTTTATTTTGTAATATTAAAAAATTTCAACATTACTTTCTTTTCCCCAAATATGAAAAAAACAGCCTGGTACATTGTCCTTTTCTGAATCTTGTTACAATGCTGGGAGGTTTTGTGGGTTTTCTATTGCTTTTAATTGAACAAATCAACATAAGCAGTTTACATTTATTCTGATGAAAAAGCAAAGGAGGGGAAGAAAGACTGTCTTTTAGGCTGGTAACTGCTTGGGTCTAGCCTACTCATTGCACACATTCAGCCAGGACTCACGAGAAGTGGAACAGATAAAATAAGGTGCTGATGTGCACTAAAAGGAAAGGGAGCAATCAAACTGCATGGCCATTTTAAGTACCATTAAATGATGGTTACAAACAGGCAAGAAAAAATTAGGGAGATTAAAACCAGTGACAGACAGCCCCAAACTGATCTATTAAGCCTTCTGTATTTGTGCAAAGGTGGATGTTGTAAGGGGAGCAAGAAAAAGGCTTGAACAAGTGAACCCTTGCAAAACATTGGCACAAGTCAGTGTCAGGCATCTCCCCTCAAATGGATGCAGTAGCTTGCAACTTTACTCAAATTTGCTGAAGGAGTTATAATTAGCTACAAAATTCAAAGTATCAGCACATTAAAAGTATTGATTTATGCAGGCCATGGGTAGATGAAACAGAGAAGGTCAACCAAGAAATTTATGATCCCAGAACAGATTTTTTGCCAGCATAGCCAGGCAAACCCTCTTAATGCAAGGAGAAACCCCAGCTTATAACTGCTCAAGATGCCACAACGTTTTCTTACATCCTCCAAGTAAAAATTCCTCTTGCCTCAGAATATATGTATACACACTACTACACCTATAAGCACAAGTGTGATTTTCAGAAAGCTATGCAATGAGCTACAATTTAAATCCAGTCCCATGCAGAGCCAGTACAGAGTGTATATCTAGTATTATATCTTGTGTTAGCACAGTGAACTGGATTATATTGAACCTGCAGAGCCTCACCCTGCTACAAATAAAATTGTCATGAGAAAGAGATCTTTAAAAGGGACATATTGGTACTATAGCAATTTGATACAAGTTCATCACAATTTGCAATAGGCATAAATCCTAAAATACTATGATGGATGTAATTGACATTTCTTAATACAAGGCTCTGATCTGAATTCTTAAAAAACCCCCCCAGGTTTTGTATTGAAACAACTTAAAACATTTAAAAAAGGCAAAGAGAATAAATGGAGCCTTTGTGGAAAGCTGGTTTACAGTTTTTTGCATACTTCTTCCTGCTATATGTACATGGGAATAATCCGTATAGTTCCATATATCTCCATAAGATCACTGATAGAGTAAAATACCTCTAAGTATGAATCACAAGCACTCATGTCAATGAAGGATCATCCCCTTGAAGCAACCACTGCCTTTTATTTTGAGGGGTGAGGAAGGAAGAGCTCTATCACTCTTATGTTTGTCAGATTCCCAGATGAAAGTGCAGGCATTTTCTCATGTCTCTGGTAAAATTAGCTACTGCAGATATTATGGACCAAGCAAAGTACACACTCGCATATCCAGGTTTAAAACAAAAAAAAGGTTTTGAAATTATTATGCTCTTTAGTATAGCTCTTTATAAATAACATAAAGAGTAACTGGGTTTGATATTCTACAGCAGACATACTCTTCTAAAAAATATGACATACTAATTGTAAATCTTAACAATTTTGTCTTTTTTTCCTAATAGAGCTATACAACACTTTATGTCAAACACATCAGTGTTGATTTTTATACATTTTTGAACCACAAGTCCTCTCTTTCTTATTTTTTAGAATGTGGAAAGACACTAAGACACTTTCCCTTTAATTTTAAACATGTAGCCCCACTAAAAATAAAACTCTCATATGGAGGCACTGGCCCTTGTTAACCATTCTGTCACTTTAGTCCTGTATCAAAACTATCTTGTGGGCATCATACACAGGTTCTTCATTGTTTAATAAATTATAAGTGCTTTAAGGCTGAGTTCTTTAATTCTCATAGCATCAAAGAGTTATCCAGCCATCTGTTTGGGTTCAATTTATATTAAACATGAGTGTGCTTACTCTCTATATTGGCATAAAATTATGCAAAAGACATGTTTGGTTTTTTTATCATAGTACATAAGTAATATGGAAAAGGTCATTGTAGAGGATGTGGAAGGTTTTACTGAAACTTTAGACAGGAGTTGTATTAGATTGTGGGAAGACTTACAAAGCAAAGTCTATGTGTGTCCCATTCAGGACAGAAAGAACCTCCAGCAGATGTGAAAACAAGGAACTTATCTAGTGGCTTTTTATCTTAGCCATATATTGCTTGTCTACAAGCTTCCCATTGCAACCAACATCCCTTGACAGAGCAGTGTTCAGTTAGTTTCCCAATGATTCCAATGACTACTCTCTTTCACTTCAACGGATGCACAGCCTGACCATGTGTCAGTAACAAGTGTACAACTTTTACATGTCCCTGATTTGTAAATGTTAGCAATTTTTTTGTTGTGCATCAAACTAGACTGGCCCTAACGTCTTTGTGCACAAAAGCATTAGGTTAGGGATAAGAAAATTATGTGCTCTCAACCACTTATTTTGCTAACACCATAAAGACCAGACTGACTGTGTTCAGGGTGCAGACCTGGGCAAACACAAGTGTAACCCACTCTCCTGCAGTGCACAGAGATATACACCTGCTCAGGCAAGGGACTTTCCACCCTTCAGGAGAGACCACACCAAATGAAGGCTTGAAAAACCCCTGTTTCACTAGAGGAGACACTGGTTAGAGATGAGGTGCAGACAATAGAGCACGCTTTCCCTGAGGAACCTAAACCTGTACTTTTTGTGTCTCCCCAGAGCCATGATTTCTAGATAACTGAAGGCATAATGTGGAAACTCTCCAAACCACAACTGAATAGGTGCTGGCAGCACAGAAAGGCATGTTCATGAATAAGGAACTGACTTACCAACAACTTGAAATGAAATCAGGAAGGCAGTGGGAACTGAGCTCTGTCCAAAGGCCTAGAGCTTAAAAATCTTGGACAAAACTTATTCTATTTTTAACACTTTTTAGTAGTACAGCAAGTAATTTTGGTGTGATTGGGAACATCCTGCTCACTACTGGTTTAAAAGCTGGTTTAGATGCAGACATAACCTGTTGGTATGTGATGGTATACATATCTTAGGGTGGAAATGAGTTTGTTACACTTTTAGAAAGCCTTTCTCCAACCCTTTGCTATTTTCACTTTTTTTTCACAAGACTTAACAAAAAAAGACAGACATCCATCACAGTCCACTAGAGGTGGTTTTGGATTTTTTTGTTCAACATGTAATGTTAACACTCCCTCTGAAGAACTGAAAATATACTGAGCTTCAGAGTGAGAGAGGAGGAATAGCAAGTGCTTGGCATTTGAGACTGACTTCACACTGCCTTCTTTTTTAGATCCATTCAAAGTGCAATAAATTCCAAGATGCATTAATATGTAATAAAATTTGCTTGATTGGTGACTGCTTATATGCAAGTAAGGAATCTTTCTATATAAAAGAGTGTAAAAAATATCCTTCTTTGAGTCAGAGAAGGGAAAAGTCTGAGTCAGGTTGATATGACTACTTCGAATCCCACCAACACTTCTGATAACAGATGCTACTGAGCAATCCAACACCAGTATTAATCACATACTTCATGGTAAGTCTTTGGTAGGATGGGCTACTGACGGGGATTAGCAAAACAATATTGGTGTAAGTGCTTTGAGACAAACTGGAAATTGGATACTAAAGGGAAAAAAAAATTATTGCTCACAAAAACAGGGCCTTCAGAGAAGTGACTTAGCAATCTCAGTACTGCACAGTGCCTCTTTTAAAATATCCTTTTTCATGGGGTACACTTTTTGTATTTCTTTTCCAGATAAACATTGCCTACAGAACACAGCCCTCACAATAAAACCAGCATGATCTGAGTTGAAATGCTGAGAAAAAACAAACTGTAGTCAAGTTTGCATTCATCCTACAGTCTGTAAACATGTGTTCTCAATCCAAAATATTTTTCAGTCCATATTTGAACCGTATGTGATGGAGCTTGTTCCTCTCTGTCTTCCTACAGAAAGTGCTAAGTCATGACTTTTGGAGAAGTGACTTGTTTAGGAGTTAAGATGCCATTCAAATGGCATGTATGTGTGTTTTCCATCTAAGGGTTGCCTGGATTTCTTCCTGATTTGCTTCTCAGCTTGGCTGTCAAATCAACATAGATTCTCAGCCAACTTCTGAATTACTGTTTATTTTTACCCTAATACAAAACTGTGCATAAAAGATGCTGGCGCTATGCTTACAACAACTACATTCTTGGATTGATACTACAGGAAAACATGATGCCAGGGTTGTGTTAAGAATAAAACCCTGTTCAGCTCTGCAAAGTATCAGTGAGTTTTGTCTTCTCTGAAACAGGCTTTTCAGACCCTGGAAGCACAAATCTCATGAGGGATTTGGTGGGTTTTTTTTTAGTACAAGAATAGAGAGCAGAAAGCTCTGGAATACAAACAGCATCTTAACTTCGCTGAATCTGGAGTGACAGCACTGCTGGGCTTAACCCTAAGGCTACAAGTCGGGTGAAGTTCCTGTGAACTCAGTTGGAGCTCCTGATAAAAACAAAGCTTATGAATGTAGCCCATTGCAGGCTCCTTCAGCTTGCACACTTGCAGTTCTCACAGTGCCTAATTACTGTCTTAATTACTCGGCAACTTGGCTCTCCATGTCACCTTCCCTGTCTTTCAGTTTTTATGCAGATACTCAGCACTGCCTATGTGCGGTGCTGTCACTTTATTCCCAGCTTTCCCCCACACAGGGAGGACCTTGGTCAGCCCTGCAGACCCTGAGGGAATAGAGCCCTGTTCCAGCAGCACCATCTGTCTCTCTTCTCATGCACAACAGCAGACAAATAAACCAAAATGAGCATTCAGTATTCTTTTATAGCCCACAACGTTTGGAGGCTCAGTACTGATTTTTAAACAATCTAAAGTGTGCAACTGGGCTCACCTCTCAAGTAACAGAAGTCAAATCATTTTCTAAATGGCTTTGGTGGTTACATCTGCAACAACTTGTTTGGTGAGATGTATAAGAGCGAAAGGGAAAGAGCAAGCAGTAAGGAAAGGATGACAGATGAACAGAAACAGAGAGACAAGGAAGAAAAAAGAAAGTTTAACAAACATGAAGATACAATTTTCCTGGTACTAACTCTGCCTGCGCATTTTGGCTGAGAATTAAACAGAACAATTTTTATAGATGTACTATCAATAAAATCACATTTTGGCAGTTTGCAAGACTGTCACATCATAAGGAGTATATTCATTTCTTTACTAATTAATCCAGAAGCATTGAAGAATAAAGAAGGAGGTCTGTGCTATTTTTTAAAATCGAAGAAATTTCCTTGCACTATTAGATTTCCATATTTCTTTAAATCCAAATTCCATATTTCAAATTCACATGGCATCTCCAAAAGCACAGCTTGTTTTTTGGCTTCAGCTAACCATGGGCATTAACCTTCTTCTGTTTTGCTTGTTTTCCACTCGCTGCTTCACATAGTATGAATCCACTCCATTACCATTTCCTAATTGTGTCGTGCAGTGACCATGCTGTGGTAGCAGCAGCCAACCATCCTTTGCCTGTGTTCAGTTACTACTGTGCACTTTTCTCCCAATGAGTTTGTCTCCTGAGCAAGACAAATCATGGGAATGCCTGCTCTAAGTCTGCCCCAGACCAATCTGCCTCTAGACTGTGCCATGCTCTTGCCTCTCTTCAGGCCTCAGTATACCTATGAACTTTTCTTTTGCTTTTGTCTTCTCTGTGTTCTGCCTTTCATCCACAGCTTCTGTCTCTCCTATGATAAGAATTTGGTTAGCACAGATTTGAAGAACATGAGGCAATCAATTAAATTCTTCCCTTTCTGATTACCCTCATTAACCATTCTTTATGATTTTTACAGGACTCAAATTTGTCCTATGGTTATAATATAGTTATAATATAGTTATAATGTAGCTATAATTATAATAATCAACATTATTTTGAAAAAAATGTTTTATGCTGTCAGCAGATCCATCTCAGCAGGGCTTCTATTCTTAAAAAGTTCATTCAAACTGCATAGAGTGGCTATACCAGTGTGAAAAGATAACATCCACATAAAGTAACAAGGATTTAGATTTGTCTTGGTTTAAAAGACAGGTATCTGCTAGGGAGGGGCAGGGCCTCCCTTCAGAATGGAGAATTCAAATCTCCTCCCTCCAAACTATTATAATTTAGAAAATTAAAGGGACTTTCAGGCAGAGGTATGGGGATGGGAATAACTGGTCTTTGCTATGTATATGTATGTATAACAAAGCAAACAAAAACAACAACTACAGCATCAATAACAAAACAGTACCAAGAACCTTGAGGGCTTTGCTTCACAAAACCCAGGGCAGTTTTGTCTCCGTGCCCCTGCAGGACCCTCACAGCACCAGGCTGGAATGGTGTAAAGTCCCGAACTGGTAGCTGAACGGCAGGATGTCCCCGGCAGGCAGGGGCAGGGTGTCCCGGCAGGGCAGGGGGATGCAGGGTCACACTGTAGCAAAAAGAGCAGTGCTGAAGGAGCCGCGAGCGACGGGCGGGGCAGGCCTGGCCCAGCTCCAGCAGGGCAGGAGGAGGAGCTCAGAATTCCTGGGCATGCGAGCAGATGATGGTAGATTTCCCAGGACTGGACTTTCTGGTGACAGTGAACTCCTCCCGCAGCAAGCAGCAGCCTGGCCGTGTCCTCTCCGACGTGATGCCAAGAGCAAGAGAGTGAAGCTGCCTCCAGCCCTGTCCTTTACCTGCCTCAAAACTCGCATTATCTCCCCCTCTGAGAGAAACTCGAAGAGATAAAAGGAGAGACCAGGTGCTACAACTCCACTCCTTTAGCCCCTTTGTTCTGCCTGAGTACCTATATGCACCCAGTAGTTAGTTTCCTAGCAACTTTATGGGGAAAAATTCTATAAGTAAAAAAAAAAAAAAAAAAAAAGAAGAAGAAAATCTATCCCCCAACAAGGTTACAATAGCAAGTTGAACAACAGGAACCCTAGTTTAAATATAAGCAACAGCATCCACACACAGATCAGTGCAGGTTTATAAGGAATATAATATTTTAATTTATTCCTCTGCATGTCCTACTTGCAAATAAGTCTTTAAACAACTTCCTGGATCTAAAAACTAATACATGCATTTTATGGAAAAATCAGGGTAGTTTTTCAGATCTCAAAGACTCATTATTCTCCACAGAAAATGGACTGCCTATATTTAATCAAGCTGCTTCTCTGTATGCAATGTTTCATCTCCTTCTACTTTATCCTAAATATGTGTTAACCCTTGTACATGTGGGTCATTTAACTGAGCTTTGGTGAGACATAAAGCACCAATCACCAGTATAAATAACTGTTCTCATGGCATTACAGACCACCACCTATCTCTGCTACATACTGCTAACCCCTATACTTCTGTAAAGACACAACTAAATGCTTACCAAGGATCACAATCTAGAAAGGAAATTCAGATTATCTGTGTTCTTTAGCAACTTTTATTTTCTCAAACCTCTACTTCACTAAAAATAAAACATCAACCTACTCCTAGCATGTATTTCAATTTATCCTGGAAAAGCACGATAGTCAGTTATGCACTGCAACAGTCAGTGTTTTTCAAGCATGTGCAGGCTTATGTGTACATATTCTCCTCTTTCATATCATATATAAAGAGGATAGACTGCAGTTCATAGACTGTAGCACTGGCCTCTGTATCACTACAAACCACAGATTCAGCAATATTGTGGGTACAAAGAAGTGGGCTTAGAAAATGAGAAAGCTGAGATTTCAGCTTTGATTTGAGCATCAAAGGAATTAACCTGCAACAGAGACAGGGAGAACAACTCAGAGGATCTTATCTGGGAGTAAGCAGGAGCTTTTTGCCAGAAAACAGGTGGTAAGAAAAAGAAGACACAACAATAAATAGTAGTAGCAGGGCACTGGGAGTCTGAACCCAGAGCCTTGAAGCGTGGTACAGTCCCTGACTTGCTTGTGACCCTGCCCACGGAAAAACCTCTAAGCATTCCCACTGCCCTACCAACATTCTGAGAAATTGTCTATACAGAATTTGACCAACTAAGTGCTTGCCCACACCATTACTCACTTGTAATTGGGTTTGTCCCCAATTCTGCAGAATCTCATAGGTGCTAATATCCTACAGACAATGAAGAATAATTATTGAGACAACAGAAAGAAAGGTAGAGCCACCAGGAAGAGGAGCAGGGCTTGGCTTTCTCATAGCACAAGGAGAAATGTGTTACATGTGTCTTTATTTTTACCATGCTGTCTTAAACCGATTAATAAACTTCAATTAGCAGAGACTCAATGTGACCAAACACGACACAATTGCTCTCGCGAGCTGGTCATTGGTTTATCATTTTGACAACTACTGACCAACTAGCTACTCAATAAGTCTTGAAAAAACAATTTTGTGTTAGAGAATAGCAAAGATTCGCACAGTGCTGCACAGCACTGATGCTGATGCCACAGGACATTTAGGCAAGAGTGACCCAGCACTTGAAACACTCTGGATTGGAGGCTCCAAGCAGCTGAGTCTTCAGCAGAGCCCAATGAACTAAACCAAAAAACTGCACCCTAGGGAAAATGTCCTCTGTACTGAAGCAGCAGAGCCACCTTCTTCTCCTCCTTCACCCCACACACTGCAGTGCCTGAGGCAAGGGAGAGTACTGGCATAACAGGCAGTGACTGCTGCCTGATCAGGGTTTTGGTGGGGGTGAATCCCCCTGTGTATATTTTAGGCAAATGAAAAATCCCCCTGCCATCTTCAGGCAAGTTCAGGGAGCTACAGGCCTATTTGTGTAGGCAACTGCGAAAAATGTGTTCAAGGGCATTTTTCACCTTTTAAATTTGTTTTCTACCAAGGTCAGTATACTGTCCCACATTGGCTTGGCAAGCCAGTAAGAGAGGCTCCCCACAGTCTGGACAGGTGTGTTGCAGGAAAAGTGAGCACAGGCATGCTGCTCTCCCCTCCATGCTCACCCCCACCTTATACCTAGCCTGCTTTTCTCTGCCATTTATCTCCACTGAAATGTCCTGCTATGACAGATGCTGGGCAGTTTTCTTCACTGTTCCTCCTTGCCAGTGCATAAAACCTGGGCCACTGAGGTGAAAATCAACTTGTATTCTCCTTTCCTGCCCTTGTCTACTGCTCTCTCACCCTCACCATCTACAACAAATAGTTGCACCAGGGTCCAGCACACATCCTAAGAGGCAGGCACTGGTGATCAATCCAGACCAGAAATTCCTGCCATTTCCAGATACACACGTTATCACCACCTCAACATTTCTCCTCTATGTGCCCATAAAGTCACACTCTTAATAGTGCCACAACATGAAGGTGGCATGCACTGTGGAGTGTCTGCAGACCACTGACAGCTACCACAGGGTAGTCCTTGGGTCAGAAACATCAAGTCTTAGATAATATAACAATGCCAAATAGATGATTTGCTAGAGGGGCAAGATGTAGTGAAGGCACTCCAGACCCAAACCCAATGAATTAGTAGTAGATTTTGAAAAATTTTACTTTATTTTTAAGAGAGGGTTTAAGTGAAGTGTAGAGAGAACAGTAGAGGAAGGGACTTACGTTGAACAACTAAAAAGGAAATAGGAAAGAATAAGAGAGAAAATAGGAAATTGTCAAGCAAGAACAGAGGATGAGGCCACCTTGATACTAATATGCTTTGGCCAGTGAACACAGAGCTATGGATCCCCTCAAAACTTAAGAATCAGCACTTCCTTGTCTTGTGGAAACTAAGTGACAATGAGAAAGAGTGTAACAACTTACAGGATCATGGTTAATACTGCATATATGGAGAAAACTGGGAAAGGAGGAACAGACTACCTTTCCTTACAAAGCAGGGAAAATATCATATAAGAACCTAATAGGAAGGAGCACTGGGGAGTTTCTCTCCCCCTTCTTCCATGCTTTGCACCCAGAAAACCAAAATCTATCTCTACCTTTTAACCTGTAAATTAGAAACTAAAATAATTGAAAGCAATCAATATTTTATTAAGACCTACTGTTTAACGTGATTGAGAGAGTCATGTGATAACTCCAGTTAGATCAGAAGGAATGCTGACAAAAGATGAAAACCACTTCTAAATTTTGAGGCAAGAAGAAAGAACATATTGCTCTATAGCAAGGAAAGCTAGAAGAGGGAATAAGAAGTTTGAACTGCAAAAAAGACATTCACATTCTATGAGAAGAGAACTTTCTGACAGCAGGTGCCTAAGCAAAGGTACAGATCAATTTAGGGAACCTGTAAAATCTTCACCATTAAAAACTTTAAAAGGCTGGCAAGAAAATCATTCCTGAGGAATATTTTAAAGTATAGTTGATTCCACTTTCATTTAGTAGGCTAGGCCAGATAACTACTTGCACTCCATCTTTTCTATAATTTGTATTTTAAAAAAAGAACTTTTAAAAAAGGAAATTCAAGTTTTCACTACACTTAAACCTGAGGATAGAAAAAAATCATCTGCATAATTTAGACCATACTATTCACATGAGAAATTATTGACTTGTTATTGGTTTTGTTTATAAACTCTGAGACTAAGATTTAGCTCTTCAGATGTGGAGTTGCCTCATCATTGTGTGTGTTTGTGCCAGCAGCAAATATCAAGGCCTGTTATAATCCTGTAATGACTTCAGTATAATACATTTTGTAATATCTGTGGGGCCAACATTCTAAATCACTAGACAGTAGTTTTCTGTTACAAACCTGAGGCTGCTAGAACCATGTCATCACATTGCAAGCAGGTCAGCACAGCTATAATAGATGTAACATGCCTTTCACAAGTATATTCTTCCACATATTTGTCTCCTGCCTCAGAACAGACATTATTAATTACAGAACAGAACTTGTACAGAACGACAAAATTCCCTTCCAGAAGGAAGTTTACTGTTTCCTTCATAGAATCTCCTCCTTTACAATATTTAAACCTTTGTTATGCCTCCAAAGTTGCCACACACTGGAGTATGTACTGGTTTAAGTTTCAGATGAAACCACATATATTACTGACTTAGAAGTTAAACATCAAAAAGCACATTAGCTTGATTTTCAGAAGCTACACAAGAAATGCCCAGGAACAAACCTTACTGAAACTGAGTTTTGGAAATGTTGTGACAGCACCAGCTGGGTTTATTATGAGAGGGTGTCAAACACTGGAAGAGACCTCTTGGAGAGGTGGTCAATGCACCCATGTCTATGTGTTGAAAAGGCATTTGGACAGTGCCCTTAAAGCCATGCTTTTACTTTTGGTCAGCCCTAAAGTGGTCAGGTAGTGGGACTGGATGATTGTTGTAGATCTGTTTAAATTGGACTATTTTATTCTACTCAAATCTATCTTCTCCTACCTGTTTCTTTTCCTACCAGCAGACACTGGGGAAATCTCTGAAGAAAATTCTTCCCAGCTCTGCATTAGCAGAAGGCACTGAATACCCATGACCATCTCCCAGCCTAGGCACTGGCTCTGTCACCTTGTGGGAAGGAGGTTTGTATCCTTTGAGGGGGGTCAGGGCTGTGGATCATCTGAAGATAAANGGGTGGAGCCCTCAGACCCGGGTCGGCCCTTGTCATGCAGAGCTCTGGGTTTAACGTGGTGTAACTGCTCTGTCCTCTTCTATTCCCTGCACTCACCTTGAGTCAAATGATGGTGAGACTTGTTATTTGTCTGACACACCAGGCAGTTTTGAGCCCCAAAAAAGACATTCAAGGACACATAACACACAGGTTGTAATGGGAAGCAGGATATTATTTCAATTTTTATTTTTCTCCATCTGTGTCAGACTGATGCTCACAAGCACTAACACAACATACACATGTAGCCAGAAGCAGACTGATTCATTTCTTATCTGAAAATACATCCTTTGTAGTCTGGAAAAGGCAAATGACAGAGCTACAGAAAACAGCAGCAAGCATATAGGTCAGAAGAAAAGATGTGTGGTACCATGAGGTATTTTCCAAAGTATGACACATGTAAATGATGGGCACAATCTTGCCTTCCAAAACTTGCTTTGTTGCTGTGCTTCCCAGCCAGGGCAGGGATGCATGAAAAGCACTCTTGTGCCTGCCCTTGTGCTTGTGTTGCAGCAGGAAAACTGAAGAGTGACAGCTTTGGATGGGGAAGCAAGCCTGGAACCCTTCCAATCACATGATGTTTTGAACAAGCAAGAACCCCATGGAAAATGGATGCAAGGGAAGAGCACAGCTCAGACCCACTCCAAGCTTGCAATGGGCAAGAGAGCCAGAGGGAGCCAGGTCACCAATGGTACCTTGGAGGTGTGAGGGCAGCAGGCAAGAACGGAGCCACAGGAGCCCAGAGGAGCCCCCAGGTCACCCTTGGGGCCCACCCTGGGAGTCTGGAAAGCTTTCTGCCCACTGCTGCAGGGCATGACAGGCCATCCTCATGGGGCATGAGTAGCAGGCAGCAACTGAATCAAAAGGGTCTGAAGGAGTCCTGAACGGTGGTCATGCTCAGTGCTGCAGAGGAGTGCAACCCCATCTTGCCCCCTTGCCCCCAGGAACCAGCGCCAATCTGATCCAAGGGAAAATTCCCTCCTGATGCCATTGCTGGTAATCAGCTATTCCTTAAGCATGTGAGCAAGGCCTCACTCTTCATCCCACAGTCTGGTTGTGCCTTCCAGGATATGCCTAAGCCCTATTCTCCCTCAACCTGGTGCCATATCAGGGGCTTCCAAGAGTGGCCAAATGTCCTCAGCCTGATCAACCTGAGGATCAAGAATCTTGGCAGAGCACCAGTGGGTGTTACAAAGCCCTGGAACCTCTGACACCTCTCGGCATCCCATTTCTTACAGCAGCTGCCCCTGGCTCCACAAGGGGCTGAGGACAGAGCTATGCAGTGCTCCTCAAGAATGTGTTCACTTGAATTTACTATTGCTATCCAGCTGAAAAAGTCACACAGCCTCAGGCACCTACAGGCTTTGGTGGTTCTTCTCCTCTGAGGGGCTTGCATCGGTTCCCCAAAGGCTGAGTGACACTGGCGGCTGGCCTTGCCTTCCGTTTTCCTCCCTTAGCCTCCTCCAAGTAATTCCACTGTCTCCTCAAGGGCTTTCTTTTGGATGTCTGTGGGCTGGAACCAGGCCAGCTTTGACAGAGGGACATGGGAAGATGCTCTCTTATTCTGCCCCTCCAAGGCAAGGCTGCACTGCAGGGTAGTGACACTGTAACATGAGGGTGATGAGGTCCTTTGTACACAGTCTTGCTTGTCACAGACCAGCCATCCCCCCTCGAGCATTCTGTGGAGGAAGGCCACCCATAAGAGCTGTCCCCTCTCTGTGATGGAACTATGTCCACATTGCTACCTTGGGTTCTCCAACTCTCAGAGGACAATGACTGCAGGAACACCAACTTTCCATTTATGGACACTGAAACTGAAAGGGACCAATTGTCATCAGCTGAATATTAAGTCCATTGAGCCTGATAGGATTCACCCCAGAGTACTGTGGATTACTGTAGCAGCCACTAAAACACAACCACTCCCAATCATCTACAAAAGGTCTTAGGAAGCCCCACCAACTAAAAATTAGCCCAGGTTACACCAGTTTCCAAGAAAGGCAAAAGAGAAGACCAAGCAAACTACAGACCTGTTAATCTAACCTTAGTACCTGGAAAAATGTATAGAGAAAATCACATTGAATTCTATTAAAAGACATTTGAAAAACAATGCAATCATCAGACATAGTCAACATGGGTTCACAAAGTGAAAGTCCTGTTTAATTTAATAACCTTCTACAATACAATCACCTGCCTGGATGAAGTAAAGACAGTGGATTTAGAAAGGCTTTTGATACTGCCCCTCAAAGCTTCCCTCTAGACAAGTTTTTCAACAGTGGGATGAGCAGGAATGCAGTGCACTGGGTGAAGAATTGGTTGAATAGCAGGGCTCAAACTGTTGCAGCAAACAGGACATCTGGCTGGTGACCAGTGACCAGTGGTGTTCCTCAGGGCTCAGTTCTAGAGGCAGCTCGGTTCAGTCTCTTTATCAGTGATCTGGAGGCTGCAGTTGAATGCACAGCTGGTTAGGTGATGATACCAAACTGGGAAGTGCTGCTGACTCTCCCACGGGACAAGAGGCTTTGCCTTGTAGAGGGATCTGGATTGATTCGAGTACTGAGCAGTCACCAATGAGAGAAAACTGAGCCAGACCAACCAAATGCTGGATTCTGCACCTGGGATGGAGTAATGCCAGACACAAGTCTGAACTGGGAGAGAAGTGGCTGGACAGCAGCCCTGCAGAAAGGGATTTGGGAGTGCTGGTTGGCAGGAAGCTCAATGGGATCAGTTGTGTGTGTCCCCTGGCAGCCAAGGGGACAAATCTCATTCTGAAGTGCATCAAACACAGCATCACCAGCCAGCCAAGAGTGGTGATTATCCTGCTGAATTCAGCACTGCTGCAGCCTCACCTTGAGGCCTGTGAGCAGTTCCGGGCCCCACCATTTAAAAAGGATGTGAAGGCACTTGAACATGTCCTGAGAAGGGCAGCAAAGCAGGGGAAGGGGCTGGCTGGAATGTGCTCTGGGGAGCAGCTGAGGACACTGGGTCTTGTCTGGTTTGGAGAGGAGGAGGTGACTTCACTGCTGCCTACAGCTTCCTGAGGAGGAGAAGTAGAGAGGGAGGTGCTGAGCTCTTCTTCTTGTCCCAGTGCCAGGACACTTGGAAGGTTCCAAGTTGAGCCCATCAGGGGAAGTTTGGACTTGACATGAGGAAACATTTCATGACTCCAGGGGTGGCCAAACATGCAATAGGCTTCCTAGAGAGGTGGCCAATGCCTCCCTCAGCCATGCCTGTCAGTGCTGAAGAGGCATTTAGACGGTGCCCTTAAAGCCATGATTTAACTTTGGTCAGCCCTGAGCTGGTCAGGCAGTGGGACTAGATGGTCGTTGTAGGTCTTCGCCAGCTGAACTATTCTATTCATTTAGAGTTGTTGGGTTATAGAAGAGAGGACAAGGAGATAGCTAGTGTTGTACACTGGGTTATCAGCTTAAATGGAATTTCCCAGAGAAACCTGGGGATACAAATTCAGCCTTTTTATTCAAGTAACCTTGTCCTTGGAATTGACTCAGTCAGCCGTGTTTACCAAAACATCTATTCTGGTTTCATTTTAAACACATTGGCATTTCATTAATTTTTATGGCTGGGAGGTAGTCTCCTAAATCGATCTGGTCCTTTTAAAACTTTAATCCAGTTTCTTCAGCTGACTTTTGGCAGATTTTAACAGATGCTGCAAGCTCAGCATGTCCACACTTCCTGCATTTTGGGGCAAAAGTAATTGAAGAAATGTGATGACCAGAGGATTTTAATAGATGGCACACTCATGGATTCAAAATCAGGGTGCCAGGGCACATATGCTACTACCTAAAGCACCATCACCTGGATGATGTGAAAAATAGAGTGGCCAATTATTAATTCCATTCAACTCTCAGATTAACACTTCTAATGCAAGATAGAGATCTGTCCAATATGAAATTTTCCAGTTATTTAACTTTTGTAATATAAATAGTAACTAGACACACACACTACCTACACTGTACAACTAAAATTTCTCCTAGACAGCAAGGAACTGAAGATAATGATGACATTATTAGAAAAATAGTTTCCATAAATGAATCAGAGAATCACAGAATGAACTGAGTTGGAAGGGACCCACAAGGATCATTGATTCCAACTCTCAGCCCTGCACAGAACCATCCCCAAGAGTCGTACCATGTACCCAAGAGCATTGTCCAAACACTTACACTCTGTCAGGTTTGGTGCTGTGCCCACTTCCCTGGGGAGCCTGCTCCAGTGCCCAACCACCACCCACTGGGGAAGAACCTTTTTCTAATATCCAACCTACACCTCCCCTAACATAACTTCAGTCCATTCCCTCAGGTCCTGCCACTGGTCACCATAAGAGAAAACATCAGTGTCTGCCCTTCTCCCCCTCATGAATAAGTTATAGACTACTATAAGATCTCCCCTCAGTCTCCTCCAGGCTGAAGACACCAAGTGACCTCAGTCACTCATCCTTGAAGATTCCTCTCAAGGCCCTTCATGACCTTTGTTAACTCTCTTTTAGGGTGCTCTCTAATAGCTTTGTATCATTCTTATATTGTGGCACCCAAAACTGCACACAATACACAAGGTGAGGCGGCCCCAGTACAGAGCAGAGTGGGACAATCCCCTCCCTTGCCCAGCTGGTGATGCTGTGCCTGATGAACCCAGGACACAGTTGGCTCTCCTGGCTGTGCGGGCACTGCTGACTCACATTCAACTTTCTGTCCCATTTCAACCCCTAGGTCCCTTTCCTCAGGGCTGCTTTCCAGCTTCTTGTTCCCCAAACATCCAGGGTTGCCCCATCCCAGGTGCAGAATATGACACTTTCTCTTGCTGAACTTCATATGGTTGGTGATTGCCCAGCCTTCTGATTTTTCAAGTTCTCTCTTCAAGCCCTCTCTGCCTTCAAGGGAGCCAACAGCTCCTCCTAGTTTTCTATCATCTGCAAACTTGCTTGGTATCCCTTACAGTCCTGCTTCCAAGTAATTTGTGAAGATGTTGAAGAACACTGGGCTGAGGATGAAGCCATGAGGAACCCCACTAGTGACAGCTCACCAGTCTGGTGTCACCCCATTCACTGTAACCCTTTGATACCAACCTGTGAGCCAGTTGCTCACCCCCTGCATGATGTCTTTATCCAGCTGTGGGCTAGACATTTTATCCAGCAGGATCCTGTGAGAGACAGTAGCAAAAATTTTACTGAAATCCAAAATGAAAGTCTATGTTTTAGAGCCACTCCATGTTTTTAATACGTATGTTGCATCAATAAATAATAGAAAGCAATGCAAAAATGCTTTATAAAAACATTGATCTATAAGAACACCTTCAGTAAACTGAAAGTGCACAAATCCAGTATAAGCATCAAGATAAAAACAACTCAGCGTATTTAGAACGCATTTATCTCTTTAAGCCAGCGTGATATTGTGCAGCTGTCACAATGCCATCCTATTTACACCATCAAGAATCAGACAAATCATACATTTTCAACTCCTAGACAAAATTTACTTGCTGTCATCAAGTACCTAAAACAAATAAAACTCAATCATTTCCATTTGAGGACTTCATTCTTTTTTTTGAGTAAAGTATCAGTGAAAATAATGAAGGATTTTTTGTTGTAAAGACATAAATGAACTCAAAGCTAACCAGAAATGTAGACATGACAGAATACACATGCACAGCTCATGCGATAACAACACGTGCCAGGAAGGAGGAAGCAAGGATACAGAGCTACATGATATTGTGACCTACTCTGTGACAGACCACTGGTGCTATGAACTATTCTGTGTAAACACACTAACATCTTGTAAATAACCCTGTAAATAAGCAATTTTTAGGCCACTGACATAAGAAATTACCACTACAGATTCTATAAGGAAGCCAAAATTGCCAGATGCCTGACTGCAGTACATGAAAATCAAACCAGACAAAATTCCCCCTTGTTAGCATGGTTGATCACCAAAATGGAGGTAGAGCAGGCCATCTGTCAGAGCCCAACAGCATCTTCAATTTGCACCCAGAGGACCCATCAGACTCAAGGCACCTGTCCTGGGGCTAGTGCATAAGCAGTCTTTGACAGGTGCGGGGTATCTCAGGTGTTCACATTATGGTGTTCTCTCTGGTATGCCCACACACTTCTGTGAGCAGGATCTCCACATTGGAACAGACACAGCTTGAAGCAGTACATGTACAACTTGCACCAATGCTTTTCCAGATGGTTAATCATAACCACACTGACAAAGACATAAGGAAACAAACAGTATTTTTAGGTTTCTACTCCAACTATGAACTCAAGTCAACTCACACGATAAAGTCATCAGATCTCTTTGAACTATTAAAGAGGATTTATGTGTTTTACCTGAAAACAATTGCAGTCCAAACTGCAAGAATGGAAATGCATCATGACTTCGATGTTGAAAAGTCTAGTGCTTTATAACTTGGTGAGCTAGACAGGAGTATTTGAAAGGGAAAATTAATCACTAGTCTGTGACAGCTTCAACTAATAGATACTTAAATAATAACACCATTATGTATAAGACTTTTCTGCATATTAATTGCTGCATTTTTTTTTCTGCTGCTGGAGCTCCACAGAATTCAATGTGTGGCCAAAAAGAAAGTGAGGATTTATAGGCAGTGAAGTATAAAAAATATGTTCATAAAACAATCTTTCTTAATGCGCCAGAGCCCTATTATCCAAGCTGCCTAACAATACAGGATATATGCTAGAGGAGTATAAAGGTTTTATTAACCCTCAAAAGAGATGACTTACAACACTTGCTAACAACTACATCTGCAAAATTCATGCTGGCAACAGCTTTATTGCAAACTGTACTAACAGCAGACACGGCTGCTACATACAGTCATACACAAATGCTTTTCTGCTGGGCCTAACATCTGTATCTGTGATCCTGTTTTGAGACACCCAACAGCTACACAGGAGCTATTTGTGCATAACATCTATACCTATCAGCTTTCACTAATGAACATAAACAGTCGCCCAAAAAGCCCTCGTCTTTGGTCAGGAACTCGTGCAAATTCTCCCCGACTTCATTTCAATTCTCCCCGTTGTTCGTTTCCAGGCTACAATAATGCTGGAATCGGTACCGACTTTCCTAAGCAGCACACGCTGTCAGCTGCAGAACACTAGCCTCACGACATCCCGAGAAGCTNCTCCGCCCCTTCCCAGCGGTTCCCCCGCCCCGGAGCGCACCTTCTCCTGGGCGCGGTTGAGGCGTTTCTGGACGTTTTTGGCGAAGATGCCGGTCTTCATGTCGGCCATGGCTGGTGGCGGGGATAGGGAGGGTGGGGAGAGAAGGCGGGCGAGGCAGAGCCCGGCGGCTACGAGCGGCAGCGGTGAGGCAGGGATAGAGGGATGGAGAGGAGGAGGAGGAAGAGGAGGAGGAGG